>PISX010033792.1:0-14710 GCA_004024625.1 Mellivora capensis | reverse complement strand
CCCTCAACTCCCTTCTCCTCTCCATCTCCCCATGTCCTCCGTGTTATTTGTTATGCTCCGCAAATAAGTGAAACCATATGATAATTGACTCTCTCTGCTTGACTTATTTCACTCAGCATAATCTCTTCCAGTCCCGTCCATGTTGCTACAAAAGTTAGGTATTCATCCTTTCTGATGGAGGCATAATACTCCATAGTGTTTAAATGGGGATTGAAAGCAGGTATTTAACTCTGGTAGCTAATACCTTGTTGACATACCCAGAGAGAACTTGATCAGGTAAGACTGGCTGTTTGGTTTGCTCAGATACAAAACAAGCACCAGCTTTACTCGTATTTAAGATCTTTTGGAAGGCTGATTATATGTTGTAAAATGTTAAAAAAAATTCACTAATATTCTAAGATAAAGTACTTCGGTTTTCCATAATTTCTCTTCCACAGTGGCTTAAAACATATCCGTCGTATACACGGTTTTCCATGTACTGAATTTCTCACTGCAACAGGAATTCTCATAGGTGGTAATTATTTTCATTATCTTCAGTTATCTTCGTTATCTTCATATCTTCAAATGAACACACAGTTTCAGTACAGTGGAATAAACACTAGCTGTGGACTAGAAGCTGGTAGGAACCAGAGCTGGTTCTGCTACTTCCGCCTGTAAGCCCCTGGCCTTGCTTTTAACCTCGGTGAGCTTCAGTTAGTCCATAAAAAAGAAAAAAAAAAAAAAGAATTTGTAAACCAAAGGCTTTTGTACCCCCCAAAAAAAAAAAAAAAAAAAAAAGGCCAGGCATTGTTGTTACATTGTTAGTATAGCAATTTAAGAGCACTGCGGTTAACAGTAACATATTTTATTGCTCTTTCTTTCTTCCCTGGCCTTTTACCTCTTGTCTTTCTTCAGGAAATTTTTAGGAAAAAAAAAAAAAAATGTTTCGCTCTCTGGAAAAACTTGCATTTAGAGTACAATCAAGCTATATTATTTCCTAGAGGTAACATCACCTTTCATTTTGTGTGGTGCTTTAGAATTTACTCTAGACTTTCAGATATTACATTCGATATTAAATGCTCGGAGACAGTGCTGTTGATGATTTTGCTACTTCTCTGTGCATGTGGCTAAACAACTAAGCCTGCCAAATTCTTCCCTATATACTCTCCATGCAGGTCAACATTCAGTCTGTCTGTCACTGTGCTCTGCTACGCCTGAAACCTCTGAATGAATGTCACAGAATTTCTTTTAGATGTTTAGAGATCTGCCCTTTGACCTTTCTGGCTGTACAATTTATGTTCAGTAAAATAAACAGACTTTGGAGATAGACTGATTTCAAAACTCAGTTCTACAAAGCTGTGTGATTCTAGGCACAACACTTTGCTTTGTGGCATCCCAGCTGGCGAACTATAACGGCAATTATTTAATTTACTGTATAAGGCTGGCATGGGGCGGGGGTAAAATGAGATCCTGGTTAAGCAGGGCTCTGGGCTCAATGCTTGGCATGAAGTAGGAATTTAATAACTGTTCACCAAGAAAAAAAAAAAAAGTTTTTCCATGTTTGAAGTTTGGAAACAAATGAAACTCTCTCAAGGAAGTTTGATTTCTAACTGTAGAAGTGACGTATTTTCTCTTAAACAAATGCTAGAGCCAAAATGAAAAACAAAAGATTCACATCTCTGAGTCTGATGTGCAGACCTCAAGACCCTCTTATACAGAGTTCACCTCCAGACTCTGCCTAGCTTAATGGCAATACCTCTGCCGATTTTGACATCTGCCTGAACTACGTGAAGTTTGACATTAGCTACAAAAGAAAGATATGAGGAAAACAAACTTTTTTTTTTAGATAGGATAGAACAAGTTTCCATTCAAGCATTCAAGGTGAATCACTGACAGATCTCTACAGGAAAGAAATTCTGCAAAGTATTGTTTGAGGCTGAACCCATCACCATTCAACAATGATGGTACTTCAGTTTATTTTTCATTTCGAAGTGCATGTGTATATATTATTTCCCCTTCTAGCCATTCATTTCCTGTCTGTGAACTCCTTTTTACCAGAAGGGGTTTGGGCAGAACAAAGGCTCCAAAAGAAATTCAGGCAGGAACACACAATGTTAGTTGAACACATAATGGGAGTTAGCAGCATGACTCAGGAACAGAGATTTTAGTTATTCAATCCCAGAAACTTTCTTCAATTGAGAAAAATGAAGATAGACCAAAGTAAAAGAATGAACACAGGATTGCAAAGTTAATAAATTATTGGATTCCCTCAATTAGAAATACTTTTAATTGTCACTTGGGACTTGAGTTCATTGAAAATGCTTATATTCACAAGCAGTCTCTAAACCAAAGGACATGGACTAAGAGTATACGTAGCCAGTACCTTGTAGCTTGAGGCTTAGTGAGGCCATTTGAAAAAGTATTTTTATTCATTTACTCAACAGATGTTGATTGAGTTCATGCCATGTGCCAGGTACCGGACCATGGATGGTGGACTAAATATGACCACATCTCCACTGCATTCAGTTCTTTTTGAGGTGGAGTTGGTTACCTTTGCAGATAGTTCTACTCCCTTAATCCCTAAGAACGCTGATTTTTGCCATCTCCTATAGACAGGGGGAAAAAAATCCACTCAGGAATTAGGCCAGCGTAATGGACAGTAGCTGCTTGTTGTTGGACTAATGGGGGAAAGCTTTAGAATGTGACTCAGAGTATACACAGGGTGGAAGGAATCCTGACAGGGATGCATTTTTAGCACAATCAAGTCAAAGACATGTTAAAAGGAGGAATACAAATCTCAAGTAGCCCTGGTTAGTTAAGTTTTCCGTTAGTTAAGTTAATCTTCACAGTGCTTTTTTTTTGTTTGGCTTTCATTTTCTTTCCCTCTCTCTTTGGAAAGACTAAATAGCAGTCAAGATTAGGGAATTTCCAATATGCTTTTTTTCCACTACCCACAAGGCCAAGACTCATCCTTCCCTTCAGCCAATAGGAAAGATTAGGCTACACAGTTTACAGGATGAAGGAGGACATTGATACAAGACAATTCCCGAGGGAAGAGCATTGTGATTTTATAAAGGAATAGGGCTGTGAAGAAAGAAATGTGGGAGAGTTGGGGATATCGAGAGTCAAGGTTTTTTATTCAAGAGAGGGACTTTGAAGGGAAAAATGAGGGGTAGAATTAGGAGAGGAGGCAGTGTTCATGTGGGACACTCCAAATGTTATAGACCATTGATCAACCTCAAAGATCCTGGTAATGAGACTCCTTTTTTAAATTGGGTACAAAGAGATAGTTATTCAAGAATAATTTTTGAAAAAAAAAGTGTTTTTTCTACAAATATAAAATGAATATACATTGAAGATTTTAAGCAATTTATAAATGAGAGGCACTAACTATCAAAAGAAAATTTATATATGTGTGTGTATATATACAGTCAATCAGGAATGCTGAAGTGAATTTATTAGTAGCAGCAAAACTGCCTAATATCCTACTGGGCAATAAATTGTAATGTTTATGTTATTGTTTCAATCAGAAGGGATTCAATTAGCCTAGTCAAGAGAAAATTAATCAATATTGCACTTTCTTAGAGAATTAGATTATCCCTGGAGGATCCATTGGACAAAAAGCACACCAATGAAAGGTAACTTGGTGACATCTTTGGTCCATTTCTAAGCTTAGACCTTTTCTTAAACTTCGAATGGGGTGGGGGAGGAGGGGGCAACTGTTTTTTTCAGGCCACTTTATTTTGACATTAATAAATTATTTAGATATTCATGAAGGCTCAGAACCTGTGTTCACTTTTAGAAAAGTAGCCAATGAGTTCTCCAAAATAGGAAGGAGAATGACCTGTATTCTCCAGTCACCAGTAAGCACCCGAAAGAAAGTTCATTTCCTTGACTTCGCCCTTCCCTACAGAAAAATTATTTATATATCTTATGGGACAAAATAAATGATCTTTTTGCACATATTGTGATTTTCTATGCACTAATTATTATCTGAATATTCTAGATCAAGATTTTATTATATGCAGTATCTTGACTGCTTTTGTTTTTTGTTAAATTTTTATTATTATAGTGGATACACAATGCTCTATTAGTTTCAGGTGTATAACATAGTTCTACTTCATTATTCTACACATTATTCAAAGCTCCCTGCAATATACATTGTTACCATCTGTCACCATACAATGTTACTATGATATTATTGACTATGTTCCCTGTATTAAGTATCCTGACTGCTTTTTTAATGAGACACTTGGGTCCCCTGGATTTCTAATTTTCCATGCATTTTCCATCTGCCCACCTGAAGACACACTGTTTCTATGATTTTTGGTATGGTACACTGTGGAGTAGGTCCCAGGCTAGAAGTCAACCCAGAAGTCAATCAGGATCATAAGGATCCTGAGCAGTGTTATAGGAAGATAAGAATACACCAAGAGATACAGCTGGGACAGACCTAAAGGGGAATGCAGGTAATGATAGGAAATAAAGTAGGCAGTTCAAAACCTCATTGGAAAAAATAGGTATAACCATGATGAAATTTAGAAAATAATCAATGCTAGGAGGTTAGTTCAATAACTAGCAACTACTGGAAATTTTACACGCATGAATCATGCCAAGAACCATTAGAAATTCGTGGTTCCAGGAAACAGAACCCAGCATACTTATTCTAGAGAGAGCACTAAACAGAGTAACCAAGGTTAAAATCAGGGGAAAGGGGACGCCTGGGTGGCTCAGTTGGTTAAGTGGCTGCCTTCGGCTCAGGTCATAATCCCAGTGTCCTGGGATCGAGTCCCACATGGGGCTCCTTGCTCGGCAGGGAGCCTGCTTCTCCCTCTGCCTCTGCCTGCCACTCTGCCTGTGCTCGCTCACTCTCTCTCCCCCTCTCTCTCTGACAAATAAATAAATTTTAAAAAAATTAAAAAAAAAATCAGGGGAAAGTAACCTTGGTGTAAGTCTAGACTTTGGATAGGGTAGCTTTTTTTGAAACACAGTTTTTGCTTGGCAAAGTCTATCAATGTACAATTGGCTTAAGACAAGTTTAGTGAGATACACGTACAGGAGATTCAGAAGGACTATGTGAGATCCCAAAAGACAAAACTGGATTCCTTGAACTAGACTAGAAAGTCTGCTGGAATTACCAATGGTACTAAGAGTGAGGCTGGAACTTGGATTAAGAAGGTTTTAAAAACTAGAATAGGGATGACCCTGGGATGGGAAGAGTAGTAGACTCTGAAATTCTGAAAGCAGGGCACCTGGGTGGCTCAGTGGCTTAAGCCTCTGCCTTCGGCTCAGGTCATGGTCTCAGGATCCTGGGATCAAGCCCCACATCAGGCTCTCTGCTCAGCAGGGAGTCTGCTTCCCCCCCCCCCCACCCCGCCTGCCTCTCTGCCTACTTGTGATCTCTCTTTGTCAAATAAATAAATAAAATCTTAAAAAAGAAAATTCTGGAAGCAAAAGTACAAACACAAATCTGGAACTAGACTAGATAACAACTACCTCATTATTCTATCCTCTATTCACCTTGAGTAAAACTTAATGGATTATATCTTGTTGACCATCCTACCACTGTCCCAGGCTGCCTTTAATTGGCTATTGGTATGTAAAAACTAGTACATGTAAACTTGCATTCATTCTGCTATGTTTATAACTATTCCTTCTGTGTATCAACTTTTAATAAGTGATCATACTACCTCTTTTACAAAACTCTGTCCTTTATATAGTTAACTAAATTGACATATTTCATATACTTCCCTCAATCTGTTCTTTAGGTTTCAATCTTCCGAACATTACAGTTTTACATATCTCTTCCATGTGTTGTTATGATTATTTATTCCATGGCTTTTGAAGTTAATGATCTTATATCTGAACTTTCTTGTCAATTTAAATCTGATTTTCAATCTGTCTTTGTCATTATTTCTACTCTGCAGGCCTTGCTTTTTGAAACTTTATTATATATTCCCTTCAACCACTGTGTGCTAGATATAATTCATATGGATTCTATCAGTCCTCTAGAGCTGATTATTAGATATTCAAGAATTTTCTGAGTGGGTTGATAAATTGGCCATGGTGGGAATATTTATATCAGGGAAATATTTAGTTCCTGAAGCTGAAATGTCCACTTTATAGAAGAGGAGGTTGAGGTACAGTAAGATTCATTAATTTCCCCAAACTCAAAATACTAATAAGTTGTAGTGGTAGAACTAGAATATGGGTCTTCTCTATTCTAATTCATGCCATGGGCATTTTGTGATTCTTGGTATAAGAGAATGCGGAAATAGAATTAAGTAATTCAGTTCCTCTAGTTCCATCTGATCTACTGTTGGTAGCTAAAAGTAAGGAATGAAATAGAATGATGATATGTATTTTAGTAAAAGAAGGTAACTGGAAGACAATTTAGGTCCTTCTGTTCACAAAACTGGGTTAAAATTTAAGGTGCACTTTTTATGAAGATTGTTTTCCCCTAGGCATTAAAATAGAATTTTATAGAGCTAGTACAAGCTCAATTATGGTTATGAAACTTAATGAGTTAATATCCCCCAATAGGTAAAATGATAAAGGTAATATTGTATTTCTATAGATTTCTATATTCAAAATGGTGGTAGCTATAGTGGTCATCCTGAATGCCAAAAAATGTTGACCATGAAATAGAGACAATGCAGAGGTGCCTGAGTGACTCAGCTGATTAAGGTTCTGACTCCTTTTTTCAGGTCTTGATCCCAGGGGCGTGGAATCAAGCCCCACATTGGACTCTGCACTCATCAGGGAGTCTGCCAGAGATTCTCTCCTTCTGCTCACTGCCCCCACTCGCATGCATGCTCTCCCTCTCAAATAAATACATCTTTAAAGATACATACAATACAAACTGGGAGTGTCTATTACTAATTGATTTCTATAACTGGTAAATTGGACCAGTTAATTCCCCATTACCAAACTCACCACCTTCATCCCTAAGATACAGCCCATCCCACTGTTACTCCTTGCTTTATATAGTCACATGTTTGCTTCAGAAAAGCTACTGGTTCTTTTCAGAGAAAGTTGTCACCCTCTTTCCTGCAGAGCTAGCTCTTGGCAGCATCTCTTTAAAACATCTCACCAGGAAGCCCTGTTATCTCTTGGGACTGCATGACTCAAGCTGCCCAACAGTCCCTAAAGATAAAAGTTCACATATCAGGTTTCTTTTCCCTGATGACTTCTTTATAACCCTTCTTTCTGTTAGAACCGCCTATGTGGCCCATTCTGTGAACAAACTTACGCATCATTTAAGCACCACCTCTTAGCATTAAAAGCAGACCCTTATTTATCAATCAGGTTATAACAGCCTTTTAATATTGAAAGATCCTCTCACTCCCTCAGTCCCCTCATTGAATTGTTAATCAAAATTCATTGATATGGATTTGAACTTTCCTCTCTTCCCACTGCTACAATCTTGGTTCAAACCATTTCATACTGTTTGCCATCAATAGTAACAAATCTCCATTCTCTTTGCATCAAGTTTTTGTCTTCTTCACTATATGTTTTTTTTTTTTTAAAGATCTTATTTATTTATTTGACAGAGAGAGAGAGAGCCATCACAAGTAGACAGAGAGGCAGGCAGTGGTGGCAGGTGGGAAGCAGGCTCCCTGCTGAGCAGAAAGCCCTATGTGGGCCTTGATCCCAGAACCCTGGGATCATGACCTTAGCTGAAGGCAGAGGCTTACTTAACCCACTGAGCCACCCAGGCACCCTTCACTATATGTTTTAATTGTTTTTAGTATTACTGTTTCAAAATATAAATCAGATTATGTTCAGTCTATACAGGGTAACTATTGTATTCTTAGGATGTAGCACAATCCAGATCAAAATCTGTTATCTTTAAAAATCACCCATCAGGGCACCTGGATGGCTTGGTTGGTTAAGTGACTTCTTTAGGCTCAGGTCAGGTCATGATCCTTGAGTCCTGGGATGGAGTCCTGCATCAGGCTCCCTGCTCAGTGGGGAGTCTGCTTCTCCCTGTCACCCTCCCCCACCTCATGCTCTCTCTCTCTCATTCTCTCTCAAATAATAAAATCCTTTTTTAAAAAAAATCATCCATCAAAAATAATCCATTGTGTAAATTTTGTTATTAATAATGTTCTGGTTCTAAGTGCTATAAATATTCTATAATAAAGCAGAAATATGTGAAAAGATATTAAAAATTTCCTCAAATAGTCTACTTCAGAAATAGCTATTATTCACATTGTTATATCTTCTTTCAGTGTACACTGAAACTTGGTTATGTCGTTTGGTAATATGAAACAGCTGAGCCTAGCAGGAGGCTAGTTGGGGTAATCTTGTTTACCAATTAGAGAAGGCAAATGCTACTCACTTTATTTAGAATGAAATAATACTGAGTTTGCTTTCTTTTTCTCCCTATTTTGGTAAGAATGGCAACCTCTTTGAATTGTTAAATCTAACCTACATCTATGTAAAACAACTTTTAAAATTAATCTTTTTCTTTTCAATAGTTCCTAAGCATTAATTACAACTTTGTATATGTAGCAACTAATAGTCTACACAGTACATGAATAGGCTGCATTCCTGCTCAGGAAGCATATACTGCACGGGGAGAAGCTGGGACAAGTACATAAACTCCTTAAACAAATGAGAATCGGATCAGGGTAATTAGAAACGCAATGACCAAGTGCTTATGAAAAAGAGGTTACTTTCTTTCAGGGTCATGGAAACTTTATGGATGAAGATCAGTTGAGCTGAATTTTGAAGGGCAGGTGCACATGTGGAGGAGCTTCTAGACAAGAAACAGAAAAGGAAAGCTGAGTATGTTTGGAAAGACCTGTGCCCTTGCATGTGTGAGAACACGCAAGATAAAGCTGGAGAATGGATCATGTTGGGGCAAAGGAGAAACTTGAATTCAAAGAGTAGCTATTCTCTCATTCCTTAGTAGAGTGGGGGCATCCTTGAAGGTCTCTGTTCAGGGAAATGACAAAATCATAGCTGTACATTTGGAAGACACAGTCAACAGCAGGCAAGAAGATCCTTGGGAACCGAAAGTGATGGAATGCCCGGGCTGAATGTGAGGAATGTGATGAGAAATGGAAGACAAGATATTAAAAATATCATCAGCATTGGGGCACCTGGGTGGCTCAGTGGATTGAGCCGCTGCCTTCGGTTCAGGTCATGATCTCAGGGTCCTGGGATCGAGCCCCGGATCCGGCTCTCTACTCAGCAGGGAGCCTGCTTCCTCTTCTCTCTCTGCCTGACTCTGCCTACTTGTGAACTCTGTCAAGTAAATAAGTAAATAAAATCTTTAAAAAAACATCACCAGCACCTTAGTCCAGGAGAATGGCTTGTCAGGAAGAGCTGGTAGGAAAGAAGGCAAGAGGAAAAGAAGAAAGGGGGTGGGGAATTTAGATGGAAGATGACTTTCATTGTAGATATGAGGATTTAAAAAATTAATCAGCTCTTAAAACAGAGACATTTTTCAGTATCAGATTCAACTTACTTTTACTTTCCAAACCTCTGTTTTAATTATTATTACTTTGGTTCAGCTGTTCCTCCTTGAAAAGGAAATTTAGGCCATTTGTCACTCTCATGTTAATTTCCTTTTTCCACTTAGGCGCTTACCTCTAGGGTATTTGTATCCTGTAATCTTGTCCTCCCTCTTCAGGGTGCATTTGGTTGGTTCTCAGTCTCTTCCTTTGGGTCCTGCCCTATAATCTTTGTATTGTTTTGACTGCCCTCACTGATCTGGCTAACCTTGGACCATCCTGTCCCCACGATCTTGCTGGGACTATACTATCTGTGCCTGCTGGAAAGGCAGGATATTCACCTTAGGGATGCATGCTTGAAATCAAAGCTCAGGGTAATATTTTATATAATACTTAGGTGAGTGTTATAATACTTGGGTGGGTGGGTGGGTAGCAGATACACTGTTTGTAATCCCATCATAGTTCAAACAATTCAAATAATTGCTTTTACCTTCTATTATAGATGCCAAATATATAATTTTTTTTTTTTTGCAATAGGGTCTTAATTTCAATGTTGTCTTTCTGTTCTTTCTGGTAGCTATATACTAGAGGAAATAGAGAATAGGGATAGGGCCAACTTGGAATTTATATAATTACATGGTATTACAGCATATGTATCTAACACCACTTTTGCTTTCAGGCTTTCTGACCTTAATATTAACATTATCACCAATAACTGAAAGAGCTTTTGTTGCAAGGAATGATGGAAACTGGCCCTGATGTACCTTGATTTGGTCACTCTTTAGAGCTTATTTAAAAAAAAGAAAAATGAATCTATGACTTGAGCAGTATGGTAACATTCTAATTTTATAGGCTTGCTGTATAGAATTCTAGACTTTCCATTCTAAAGTGCTTCATTCCTCAAACCAGTGATTTCTTAATAAAGTGTTCCTGATTACATTCTCCCTCTTAGATAGCAACACTTAACTGTCTGTCTCTTTACTGTGTCATGTCCTCTAATCCATGTGCTGTTTTTAATGCTTGGCTGGTAACTGCAACCCCACAGAGACAAGGCTGTCTGTACCACATGAGAAGGGCAGGACTCGTGCTGTACAGAAAAGTCTGTGTCAGATCAAAGGGCAGGGAGACTGCATCTTGCTTGTGGGAGTTTCTCAGCAAGTAATTCTGAAACACTTGGATGGTGTAATCAAGAGAGCTTTTGCTGGTTTCTGGTAGCAACAAAGTCTCTCTTTATCATTGGGAAAAAAAAAAAAACAAAAAAAAAAACAAAAAAAACCCCAAGGAGAAAAATAGATAAAGAAACCAGAACAGGGTTTCCTTGCTTTTTTGCTGTCATGGCTATGGGGTGGAGGGATTTTAAAGAAACACAGAACTTGTTTGTGCTACTCATTAAAATTAAAAATAATCATCATTTTGTATGTATGACCTATGCTGACTCCAACTTTGGACTGTTTACTTTTTGTTGTTCACCATGATTCAGAGATCCCAGGGCCAAACTCAGGCCGGGGTTTCCTAACTAGTCTACTATTCGTACACAGACCTGACATTCATCAAATGAAGATGTCTCCCACTGATGGGTAAAGTCAGGCTTAAAACACTATGGACTGGAGCAAAACAGCAACAAATACTTCCAAATGACTAACACTTTTCTAGACTAAAATATAGAAGAAAAAAAAAGAAGTTTTTAAAGAACTGTTGAACCTGAAACAGGTTGTATCTATTGCTGTTCTTCCAAGTACCATATTATTTACTTGCTAAGATTTTTAACTTGTAAAATATCCATTTTCAGTGAACAGGAAAAGAAATGGTATAGAGATTTTACAAGCTTAAGAGAGAAGTTTTTCTCAATTTGTAAGCCAGATTAATTGATTCACAAACTGCTGACTCAGTGTTTAAATCCATTTTCACCATGATTGGTAATTCCTGTCAGGAGTACAAAAGTGGGTATGGTGTTCTCTAAAGGAGAATATGAAAATATGAGGCAGAAAAAACTACAGCTTCCACAGTCCACCCTACGACATTGTGAAATTTGGTTCTGTACCGTTCTTTCCATTAGTTGCCAAAAATGATGTAGGCAAATATTTGCTTATTGTATAAACATTCAAGATATGTATTTTGTGTACTAATCTCATTGGTGATGCATTCTTTTTTTTCTTATCTTCTTTTTTTATTGTGTTTTGTTAGTCACCATACAGTACATCATGAGTTTTTGATGTTGTGTTCCATGATTCATTGTTTGCATATAACACCCAGTTCTCTGTGCACTCAGTACTCCCCTTAATACCCATCACCTTATTTAAAATTGAGTTTAACTTATATTGCTTGTAATTGTTTAAAATCTAGTTTGAAACTAGATGTGAAGTCATAGACAAAGTACATTTTACAAAAACAAATTCTCCATAATGTACCTTTCAGTAATTTTAAACAATGTCTTACAAATAGTTAGCTTAAAATCAATAATAGGTGTGTAAACTTATTAATCTGTCTCAATTTTCCTAGCCAAAGGGAAAATCAGCTAAACCAAAGGAGCCAGGGTGAGGGGACTATTTCATGGAATATTGCAGAACCTGAGGCAATTTATGTTTGGTATAGATGGGTTTCTTTTTTCTTCAGTTCTTTAGGATTTCCTAGTTCAGTAACATTTACTGAGCACCCCCAAAATTGTACTATGTGTACAACTGGGTCTTAATGTGTGCCTGAAAAAGTCAATTTCTGTCATAGCTTGTGTAAAATAGTTGGGAGCATAGGGCTCGGGTATTTCAACTCAAAGTGGTAGGTGTCTACAGAAATTTTAGATACTTTTGTAATACTGTGCTATAAAAGCTGCATTTTTCTCTGGGAAGTTGGTGGAGGACATATTATTCTCCCTGAACATATTGTTTGTGGAAAAAATTGCCAACATTCTTTGTAGCTCTTCTTATCAAGAGAAGGAGTCTATTTCTTGACTTTCTTGTATTTAGACTGGTCTTGTAACTTGCTTTTGCCAAGAGAATACAATGTTAGGTTGTGTAGGTATGAATATGACCTTCAGGAAGGTTTTCACATTTCTGCTGATTCTCTAGGCCCCCACTAACTACCATATCAACAGCTATCATCCTGCTGAAAGAGAAAAGATGCATAGAGCAGAGAACCATCCCAGCTGAGACCAGCTAGCTGATAGCCATCCTCTGGGTGGTTGTCACCTCTCTGCATATCATGAAGGAACACAGCCAAAATGAGTCCAGCCAGGCCTAGCTCAGCAGTCATGTCTAGCAGACTCACAAACTCATAAGCAATAAGAGATGACAGTTGTTTTAAGTCATTAAATTTGGAAACAGCTTACACATGGCAATAGGTAACTGCTAACATTACTTTCAGACCCTCTAAAAGTGGCCTATTTTCAGACCCACTCTTCCCTCTGTGCCATATTGGTAATTGTGAGTGCGAGTGGTCATGAACTTATAGGTAGTTCATATAAAAGGGCAGTCTCGAGGCCTCAGCGAGAGGACATTGAGTACAAGAACTGGATCGTGCCTTTCAGTGTGCCTCAAAACTCACATGAGTAGTTTTTCTGGTTTCTCAAAAACACATTGGCTAAAACAGTTTTAATACTGGATGTCGATATGCAAATATGCAGAAAAAGCAATTTCATCCCTTGCTTTTGTTATTTGTTCTGTTTAATGAAATTTGCCTTCAAGAAGTTTGATTTTATGTCTTGAATAAAATTTTCTTTTTGGATTTTAGGCTCATACTCTTAAGTTGTCTTCCAGGAGTGAAACTTATTGGTTTTAACAGCCTAAAAACCTGCCACTTACTCTGGATGTACAATCAGGAATACCAAGGGCATGGTTGGTAAGTTTCCCTACTGCTCATTAAATGTCTGTTTAATTATTTAAGAAATACTATGATGAGCTTAAAGTTTTTAATACTTTTTGCGTCTAATCGGTCTTCATTGCTGACACATACTGAGGAATATCAGAGACAACACATTTCATGAGTATAAGGAATAGACATTTACAATCCATCAGTAAACACACTAAGAAAAATATTCTGGTTTCTGACTGAATATCTGCCGAGACTTCCCAGTTCATTTGGAAGGCTACTGGAAATTTGTTTGCCTCTTTCCACAGGAAAGAGAGACATTGGCTGTTTTTGAGTAAACGATTATAACCTACGTTGTGGTTCATTTCGATATTCCTCCTGGGTCTCCTTCATTCAGAATTAGTCTCAATATGCATGTGCTGTTCTTGGTTCAATGTTTAAATTGTATAGTCTCCCTATAGCTACTCTACAGAGACCTTCACAGATTATTTGACCTCTTTTACTGCCTCATGACCTTTGTTGGAATCTATTTTCTTTTTTAAAATTTTATTTATTTATTTGACAGACAGAGAGCCTGATGCGGGGCTCGATCCCAGGACCCTGAGATCATGACCTGACCCGAAGGCAGAGGCTTTAAACCACTGAGCCACCCAGGCACCCCAGAATCTATTTTCTAATACTCCTGTATATTCATTCGTACCAGTTATATTAAGTGTGATCACATTTATGTCACTTCCTTTCCACAGAGACAGCATATTTGTAGTCACTTGAAGTCTTCAATCCCTAAGTCTGAAGAAAGGGTTTATCAACGTTAAGAATTTCTGGCATTCTGTTTTTGTTCAGGGAGGCCATCAACACCTCCCATATACTGTCAGTTATCTATCATCTCCATTTTTAGACAAGACCCCTTTTGGAGAAAGATCTTTGATCCTTTTTCTCTTGCTTATATTCCAACCAGATTTGTGTCTCAGTCTTAATTGTAAGCTGTTCAGGTCCTCAACATACTCATTATATACTTTTTATAGCCACCTGCTTAATGAGTAAAGAAGAAGAGAGGGGTGTGTGTGTGTGTGTGTGTGTGTGCACGCGTGCGCGTGTGTGTTCATGTGTGCACATGCAGCATTCACCTCCAGGGCGAGCTATCCTTTCTGTTCTAGTTGGCTCTTCACCATAACAAGTCATGGATATTTTGCAAATTGACACTCTGAAATCTCAGAAGGAGGAGTAATTCTGTTTGCAGCTGCTTGAACCATTCAGATTCAACAAAACACGGCTTGTAAATGATGACATCTGTTCAGTGTATGATTCTATTATGTAGGCACCTGCAATCTTTTTGGTTGCTATGGCAATTTGGGTAGGGGGACTAGTTGGCAAGTGGAGATAGCTTTGCCCAAATAGGAGTCTTGAATTTCCGAGCACATATCCCTGCCAATGCCATTATGGCCAACTAAATGGATACAGGGGCA
>PISX010033791.1:0-14721 GCA_004024625.1 Mellivora capensis | reverse complement strand
CATTCTGTGTCCTCTACCTTGTTGGAATAATGGGCAACTGCACCATCCTGCATATTGTTCGGACGGACGCCAGGCTCCATGAGCCCATGTACTACTTCCTGGCCATGCTCTCCCTCACTGACATGGGCATGTCCATGCCAACAATGATATCACTCTTCAGGGTGTTGTGGTCCATTTCCAGGGAAATCCAGTTCAATATCTGTGTGGTCCAAATGTTTTTTATTCACACTTTCTCCTTCACAGAATCATCAGTGCTCTTGGCCATGGCCTTTGACCGCTATGTGGCCATCTGCCACCCTCTACAATATGCTACCGTTCTCACACCAAGGCTTATTGCTAAAATTGGAATTGCAGCCCTGCTTAGGAGTGCCTTTGCCATGATTCCACTTCTGGCCCGATTGGCCTTCTTTCCTTTCTGCCACTCCCACACCCTTTCTCATTCCTATTGTCTACACCAGGACATGATTCGCCTTGCCTGTGCTGACACCAAGTTTAATGTTATATATGGATTGGTTCTGATCACTGTGCTGTGGGGCATGGACTCTCTGGGTATTTTTGTGTCCTATATGTACATCCTTCAGTCAATATTAAGAATTGCATCACGTGAGGGGAGGCTTAAGGCTCTCAACACATGTGCATCCCACATCTGTGCTGTACTCATCCTATATGTGCCTATGATTGGGCTCTCTATCGTCCATCGTTTTGCCAAACACTCTTCCCCACTCATCCATATCTTCATGGCTCACGTCTACTTATTGGTCCCACCTGTGCTCAATCCAATCATCTATAGTGTGAAGACCAAACAGATCCGACAAAGAGTCCTCCATATGCTTTTCCCCACAAAAGTCAGTTCTACTGTGATGTAGACATGTCCCCAAAACAATGATGACATCAACTAAATGACTTAATCACATACTGATTTTTGTATTCTAGGTATGTTAACATCATAGTTGCCAACAAAAGAGTAAATAGCAGAAATAAAGGCAACAGAGCATCACGAGAAAGTCCTAAAGGAGACAGTTCGTGTCTACTAGGACAATACAGCTTGACTTAATGTGTTCTTTACAAATTCCCTCTAAATATGAATATTTTGGAGCAGAGTGAGTTGAAAATCATTTCCATCTGTTCCCTTCAATTTTTAATCCCAACCCCTTGCAAGATAAGCATTTTTCCATTACTTTTTCATGTATTATATTAAACCCATGTATCTTTGTTTCCCGATACTCTGTGTTGTCAGAGAATTTAATATTACCTTTCTTGTTTTATCAGTGTCTTTGTATATCTACTTTTTCTTTCTTAACAATGGGAAAAATCTTATCTTGACATAAGAGCATATTAGGATTTGAAGCAGAAGTTATCAATCTTCATAGAGCATCAGCATCATCTTTTAAAAGTTTATGCACCTGTTCTGCCCTTTCTGAGGTTATTTCATTTCCTTTTTTATTAATTTTTATGTTGTGCTAGTCATCATACTATATTTAGTTTCCTTAGGAATAGGAAGGGCCAGGGCTGGTGAGTACAGCAACAATGACAGGTAATGAAATTTTTTTTTAAAGATTTTATTTATTTATTTGACAGACAGAGATTACAAGTACACAGAGAGGCAGGCAGAGAGAGGAGGAAGCAGGCTCCCCACTGAGCAGAGAGCCTGATGTGGGGCTCGATCCCAGGACCCTGGGATCATGACCTGAGCCGAAGGCAGAGGCTTTAACGTACTGAGCCACCCAGGTGCCCCAGTAATGAAATTTTTATAGCTAGTTTTTGAAAGATAAAACTCAAGGAGAAGGGAGTTGGGAGAAATTGGAGAGGGAAATGAACCATGAGAGACTGTGGACTCTGAGAAACAAACTGAGGGTTTTAGAGAGGAGAGGGGTGGAAGGTTGGGTGAGCCTGGTGGTGGGTATTATTAAGGGCACGTATTGCATGGAGCACCAGGTGTGGTGCATAAATGATGAATTCTGGAACACTGAAATTTTAAAAAATAAGTAAAAAATTAAAAAAAAAACCTCAAGCAGATATTCCTAGTACTGGCTTTTCTTAGTCTTCCCTGAGGAAATAAAGATCTTTGGCTTTATTTGGAATCCTTAATACTTTCATTTCCATAAATCTATTTCCCTTATCAAGTGTCCCTGCCTGAGCAGGCACTGCAATTGATTTGTTACTCCCACAATGATTTAGCACAGATTCCCAATCTCTTTTTGCAATTTATAGAGAAGAAGAAGAGAAAGAGATGCTATTGTTTACCTGTTTCTTTTTAAAATTATTATTATGTTATGTTAGTCACCATACAGTACATCATTAGTTTTTGATGTAGTGTTCCATGATTCATTGTTTACATATAACACCTAGTGCTCCAAGCAATACGTGTCCTCCTTAATACCCACCACTTGGCTAACCCATTCTCCCACCTCCTCCCCTCTGAAACCCTCAGTTTGTTTCCCATAGTCCATAGTCTGTCATGGTTGTTCTCCCCCTCTTATTCCATCCCCCTTCATTTTTCCCTTCTTTCTCCCAATGTCCTCCATGCTATTCCTTATGTTCCACAAATAAGTGAAACTATATGATAATTGTCTTTCTCTGCTTGACTTGTTTCACTTAGCATAATACCCTCCAGTTCCATCCATGCTGACGCAAAAGTTGGGTATTTATCCTTTCTGATGTCTGAATAATATTCCATTTTATGTATGGACTACATCTTCTTTATCCATTTGTCTGTTGAAGGGCATCTCAGCTCCTTCCACACTTTGACTATTGTGGACATTGCTGCTATGAACAGTAGGGTGCATGTGGCCCCTTTTTCCACTACATCTGTATCTTTGGGGTAAATATACAGTAGGACAATGCTGGATATTTGGATAATTGGTTATTTGGATAATTGCTGGGTCATAGAGTAGCTCTATTTTTTTTTTTTAAGGAACCTCCACACTGTTTTCCAAAGTGGCTATACCAACTTGCATTCCCACCAACAGTGTGAGAGTGTTCCCGTTTCTCCACATCCTCTCCAAAATCTGTTGTTTCTTGTCTTGTCAGTTTTTGCCATTCCAACTGGTGTAAGGTGGTATCTCAATGTGGTTTTGTTTTGCATTTCCCTAATGGCTAATGATGTTAAGCATTTTTTCATGTTTCAATTAAAGTTCATGGGAAACTCCAATAATGTTCTTTCCTTTGATCATTTCTGTTACTATATATAATCCAAATTCCAAGACACAGCTTCCAGTGGTCAAGTGATAATTGTTCATGTGTATGGATAAGCCACCTTAATTAGAAGCAGAGTATATAAAACTGTCATTACTAGCCATGATTTTTGGTGGCAATTATACATGAGCAGACCAAAGAAATATACACATTATTAATTAAGAGTAGTCTATTATATAACTTTACTTGAGGGAAAAACAACAATTGACTCATTAAATGTTGTTGAGCCAGACAAGTGACAATTTATTGCAGTGGTTAGAGAATACAAGTAAGATGAGACTATTCCTTTCATGAAGACAAATAATTATGATGCTGCTCAGTGGTTATAGATGTAAAACAATGCAGTTTATCTTCATATGTATTTTTATTTTCAGGTTAATTATATTTGTACTTTTAGGTACTCCTTGAATCTGAAGTCACATACCCTCTTAGTTCAAAGTGTTTTAGTAAATCACCTACTTTATTAATTTTATGTTTTAAAGACTTTATTTATTTATATGTTTATTTGAGAGTGAGAAAATATGTGTATGAGGGGGTATGGGACAGAGGGAAGGAGAGAATTTCAAGCAGGCTCCATGCTAAGCATGAAGTGGAGGCAAGACTGAACTCATGACCCTGAGATTATGACTTAAGCCATAACCAAGAGTCCCATGCTTAACTTACTGAGACACTCAAGCACCCTAGTAAGTTACCTATTTTAATTCATCAATCTGAAATTATCATGAAATTCTTCTATTGACACCCATGAACTATCTTATCCACCAAATTTGAGAAATTATTAAGTATTAGTCAGAAAACACTGAATAATATAAAACTATGCTGCATTTTCCACCAAGAAACATTCAAGGCAGGGTTCAACAATATGATATTCATTTAGAATGTTCCTATGTGCCAAATATAGGTCTCAGCCTCACCTTTGCTGTTGATCTCAAAGAGTCATGTCTAATCACAAATATCCTGTAGTTCCAAGAGATAAATCAACAATGCAACTGCTTTTCCCTATGGCCCTTAAGATTATGTAATTTATTCCTGGTTTAGATATGACATTGACATTGTCTGTTTAGATATGACATTGATATAGACATTGTCTAATTTGTGGATTATGTCACAAATAATTTGGGACTGTATATTTATTTCTTGATTCTTTTAATACATATTTTGTAGATCACATTTATGCTGGGTTTCTTATTAGTATGGATACTCACTGAAAGATACATGTTAATGAAAGAGATACATATTCTACAGTAAAAGAAAAGATAAGAAAGAAAAAGAAAAAAAAATGTTTCCAGGGTAAGATAAGGACATTGAGTTAAAAAAATAAAGAGTTCTGGAATAATAAAAAAGATGAAAATGACAAATGACAAATAAAAATAACCATGGCAGAAAATCTCCATTGGCTTTCCAGAGTGTCTAGACAGAATATATGGGGTTGGCAGTAGATTGTTTACAGGCACACGTGAGGCAATGAGTTAAATTTACAAGACCTTACTTTACCTTACAACCATTTAAAATTACTATGAATTTCCTGTCATGTCCAGAAATCTTTGTAAGTATAATGTTGTAGAAATCTATTTGTTGGTTTTTTTTCCTCAGTAAATACAGGAAAGTTACAGAAATCATCAATTTCTCATTAAGGTATCAGCATTTCTTATGAGATGAGAAATATATAAGCCCCTATAGCCTGTGGGAAGTTGTAGTACTGGCTCATGAGGATCTCCTTCTTATTCTTGCCAGAATATGCTGCAAATGCAACTCACCTGAGGGAGTTATTTCTCGTTCTTGCCATTATTTTAATAACTCTTTGAAGGTAAAAACTATTTAAAGTGAGTACTGTTCAAATAAATGTATCTTCCCTATAAAAAACTTCTCAGCAGCACACTCCCCAACAAATACTGAGTCAACAGCCTATTTTTACTTTAGTTTAGTTACATAATTTCATGAATCATGAGAATGCTAATTAGGAAATAAAAATATGAGATAAGAGGTAGTACCTAGCATGCTATGGCAAAAGTTCATTTCAGATTTCCAGTCTGTTCTTTAATTTCCGGCCTAGATTTCTAGGCTTTATATGTGTGCCTATCATTAGATGTCAAAGTGGTTGAGTCAGTGCATGGTAAAATAGGATAATACATTGTAAAGTAATATCTAAAGATAAAACTCTCACAAGTGAAAGCTGAGAAAGTTATATAATTTCAAAGATATCTTGTAAAAGTCATGGAAGAGACATTCATGGAAGATATCATCAGAAGCTACATTGCAGAACGCATGGAGTCAGATGAAAACATGGCCTCTACTAGATGCCTTATGATTTGCACTCTACATCTTCCAACTAATCCACTGGTTTCCATGGATATTGGGGCTCTCTGACAACATAGATGACTGAGAACTCCCCTTTTATTTGTACGATTATTTTTCATCTATCTGCATTGAGTTACTTGAGGGAAATGAAAAGCCATGAGAAACTGTTAGTGCCTTAAAAACTTCAGAAGAGTGAAAGATAAATATGTACATGGAGATTGTAAACATATGAATATTTCTCCAAGATATATGTTTCCTTTGCTCAAGCTAGAAGCTGATTTCATAAGGATTATTCCAGAAATATAAAAGTGACCCTAAAGCACTCTCTACTATAATCTTAAGAGATTACCCAGAATATGGGTACGTATCTCCTGGGTTTTAACACAGTATACAACAGGGTTGAGAACAGGAGGAATCAGTAGGTACACATAACCCATGATAATGTGCACCAGGGGTGGAACATGTTTTCCAAAGCGATGGATAATGGATACCCCCAGCATAGGGACATAGACCAGCAGCACAGCACAGATGTGGGAGATGCAAGTGTTAAGGGCTTTGAATTGTTCTACTCGGGAGGCAATGCTTAGCACAGTGATCAGAATCTTCACATAAGAGAGGAGAATGAGTACAGAGTCTACTCCAAACGTGATGAGAATGATGATGAGGCCATAGATGCTATTTATTCGGTGGTCAGAACAGGAGAGCTTAATGATATCCGGATGCAGGCAGTAGGAATGGGAGAGCACATTAGTTTTACAAAACCTGAGTCGCTTAATGAGAAAGGGTCCTGGAAAGATGACAACCACAGCCCGTAGCAGAAGCCCCACACCTATCTTGGCGATGGTGGAATCAGTCAAAATAGTAGTGTACCTCAGTGGGTTGGAGATGGCCACAAAGCGGTCAAAAGCCATGGTGAGGAGGATGCCTGACTCCATTAGGGAAAACACATGAATGAAGAACATCTGGATGAGGCAGGCATCAAAGTCTATTTCACGAACATTAAGCCAGAAAAGCTTGAGTAGTGTGGGCAGGGTGGCAGCACAGAGTCCCAGGTCTGTAGCAGCCAACATGGAGAGAAAAAGGTACATGGGTGCATGAAGTGACTGTTCTCCCTGAATAACCACCAAGATGGTGATGTTCCCCATTAGGGCAATCAGGTACAGGGCACAAAACAAGATGGAAATCACTGTATGTGAGTCTTCCAGACCAGGGAAACCACTCAGTAGAAAGGGTCTGTAGGTACTACCATTGAAAAAGACCATGACGTGTCATTTGGAGTAATCAATAGTCTTTGTGTCGGGAGTAAACCAGTCAGGATTAGCACACCATCAACATGAGCCTTATGTCATGAAGCTGACAATCTGTGGATATGCTGTTGACTATATAAATTCCGTTCACCACCTATTCAAAGCTGTAATCAAAGAGAAACATGCAGGCACTAGTAAACTTTCAGACAAGAGCTCATAATAAGAAACTCGTATCAGTATGTATTTTCCCCAAATAACAAGACATGAAATATTGTGTAAAAATATAGTCTCTAATTTTTTCTTTCTTTTTTTAAAAGATTTTATTTATTTATTTGAGAGAGAGCATGAGTGAGGAGAAGGTCAGAGGGAGAAGCAGACTCCCTGCGGAGCTGGGAGCCTGATGTAGGACTCCATCCCGGGATTCCAGGATCATGACCTGAGCCGAAGGCAGTCGTCCAACCAACTGAGCCACCCAGGCGTCCCTCTAATTTTTTCTAACATTTCTAATAAAAAGTGTGGTATGGTTTCTAGCAGAGAGCAACCTGAAACTTGTTTAAGGATTAAAGTCTAAACAAATAAGTGCAAATTGGAAAAACCTCTCCCGTATTCTTATGCTTGTGTTCCCTCTTCAGTCCACTAAGGGAATCAAGTGCTGAAAGTAGGGAAGTATGGATGTCATCCACACAGAGTTCCTATCTTTGCAAAGAGAACAGCCTCAGATCCCTGATTATGTTAGAATCTCTATTAGTACATAAGCTCAGGGCCCTGTTAGGAGATCCTGACTCCGTTATTCCTGTATCTTTATTTTCTCTCAACTTCATTTTGAAAGTGTGGACCAAAGAACAAGACTGGAGACCAGGAAGTCCATATTCTGTTCCTCATCTGACACTAACTATATGATGATGACTAAGTTGCTTCTGATCTCTGAACTAAGTATTTTTTTTTTAATTTTTAAAATATTTAAGTGATGTGGAGTTAAGTAAATGATCTAAAGACTCTTGCCAAGAGGATCTATTTGGTTAATTTATATTTTTTTTAACAAATAAGTATTTAAAAATTGATTACGTACCTACAAAACTGCCCATCCTAGATATTGCCTTGTGCAATCAAAATATAAAGTGGACCAGATTACAATGCTATGCAGCTACATGTATCTTGTGTTGGGAAAGCTCCCTGGGAGGGAATATAAAAGGTCATATTTAAGTGGTCCTAAAGGTGGGGTAAAAGTGCCCACACTGGGTTCTGTGATGGGATAGGAAAATTCCATAAAGATAGAAAAACCATGAAGCAAAGGAGAGTATGAAAAGTTCTGGAGTTTATAACAATTTGCAGAATAAGGTTTGGATATGGATAAAGCCTTGATATGAGAAGCATTATGAAACAAGACAGAAGTAAGTAATCTTAAAAAATTCCATATTATTCCTAAATAAATTAATGTAAGTGCTAATTTTGAATGTGTGTGTGTGTGTGTGTGTGTGTGTGTGTGTGTGTGTTTGAGAGGGTGAATGGTATGTTCATGTTATTAAAAGATGATTCTAGTTGTTCTATAGTTAATTAACTGCATGAGAAAATTTTATAATTCTCAGTAAGGTTATTCCCCTGTTTGGGAAGCTGTATATGGATAACAATAGCTAAATTCTGCTGAAAGGACTAATACCATAGCTCTGGGACTGTAACAAATTTAAAGATCATCTCCATAAAATATATGAGACCCCTACGAAAAAAATTCTTATTCACTCTTACTTTTCTGATGAAGTATCAAGCTTTTAGAAGGAAAGTGAGTTTCTTCAGAAATAGCTATTAAGCTGCAAGGCAGTTGAATTCAGTGGAGGCAAGAAAATACGCAATCTATTAATTTTGCCATACTATGACTGATTTCCTAAATGGACCATCTCAGTACAAACAAAGGAAAACACGGGGTTTTGCTTGGTTTCAGTGGTTGTATGGCCTTGGGAAAATAATTTTACCTCTTTGAACCTAAGGTTTGTACCTTCACATTATGGGTAGTAACAGTAATAATGTCTATAACATACGAGTTCTGTGAGAAGTAGATGAGATGATACATATTAAGAATATACAAACTAGTCTGGTACGAAAGTTCTTCTTAGAAATATTGGTTATTAAGAGTGCCACATGTTTCTATGCTATATCAAAGAAAACAAATAGGTCACCTGAGTGTGTGTTTCTAGCTACAGAAACAATTAGGAGGTGAGGGGCATACATTTCATAATAAGACCCCATGAATTCTTCCTATTGGGGCATGGCATTCCCTAGAGACTTACTGATCATTGCTTGCTTCCATCTAACATCTCCATTGCTCATTTTGTAAACCTGGTGAGTCCCAGCAAATTTGCATCTTTAGAAAGAGTACAGTGAACCAAGATCAAAAGGAAGGAGTGTTCCACCAGTTTCAGTCTCATTATACAAACAGATCTGAAGAGGAAATGAAATCTGTGGATATGGATGACCTTTTAAAACATCTCCTTTCCTGGAATTTCTGTCAGGAAACCAGAAAGATACTTGGTTTTCCACCATAGATAGTAAGTCAGTACTTGGGATCATAAGCATAAAAGAAATATTCCTAAAATTATGTCTAGGAGCAGGCAGTTAATTAACTCTGCATGTGTGTGTGTGTCTACCAGGCGGTATGTGAATTCTTTTGAGGTTTCCCTATGAAAATCATGTCTATCACCCATGAGAACCATGCGTGTTTCCCAAAGTCCATAAACCTTATGTAGCTATTTTCTTCCACCACTTTATAAGGCATAAATCAATCTTTTGCACTATTATCTGCAGTATTTTTCTATCCTAAGTAGGATCTTAATGCAGATCACTTAGGAGAAATGCTATGCAATTAACATTTGATTCTGTGGATAGTATCAAATGAATTATATGGGCTAGTTTTTAATTACACTGTATTACTAATTATAGAATACATGTGCGAGATCTTTTCCTTGATTTTTTCATGTGTTAACCTGTTTTTTCACTGTATCTGTGTTTATGGTAGAGGAGACTGTTGTTTACCTGACTGCATGGGCACACACATATGAGAGAAACAGAAAAAGAAAAAACAAAAAGAAAGAAAAGGGAAAAAGCCACAGAGAAACATATATTAATGTTGAGTAAGGTTGAGGCTGGCCTGATCATATTATATTAACTAAGAAAGACTGCAATACTTCAAATATTTAAATGCTGTGGAGATGGGCTGAAGGTACTTTCACTTTAAATATAAATAGGAATTGATATAGTTAATTATAATGGTGACAGTGTTGTTGATGATGATAGTCAACACGACAGCATTGATCATATTCAGTCAGAAAAAGAAAGCCTCTGCAAGAGTAATTTTAAGCGTCGGGAATACGGGTGTTCCTGCGGATGAAGCATGTTGACTATTGATCCTTAAGAAAGGAGAGAGGAAACATAGGGAATGGATAGTAAATGCTGCAGTGATTGATTGGATATGAACTTGTTTGAGCAGAAAAATGTCTAAGAAGACAATTGCCTAAAAGTGGTACCCTTCAGAGTGGTCCATTCTTAAATAAATAAGTAATCAGAATGAACTTCAGTACACACATTATGAAAATGAAACATAGTAAATGTGGTACTCAGGACATCAAAGTTAAAGGCAGTGCAGAATTATACGTTATCATACACATACACAGAAGGTAAAAGGAGGGGATACTGTCTTGAAACAAATTCCAAATAAATATAACGAATGATCACCTTAATGAACTCAGCCAAATGAACATATGTTTAAAAGATATCTCACGTCACATTTGATTGAAAAAGTGCAATAATAATCTTCACATGACATCCTGGCTTAGAGATGTGAGAGGAAATCTTCATTAACTTATATAGTTTATAAAACGGTATCATTCTCCTAATAAATAAAAATGTAAAGATTTCTTCATGAGGACAAGTTCAGGATAACAATTGTATCAATCTGTGGATTAAGGAAGACTGATTAATGTTTTATTGGATTCATCAGTGTTTTTAAACATGACTTTTTTGGGGTGCCAGGATTAAGCTTCTGCCTTCAACTCAGGTCATGATCTCAGAGTCCTGGGATCGAGCCCCACATCAGGCTCTCTGCTCAGCAGGGAGCCTGCTTCCCCCCCACTCTCTCTGCCTGCTTCTCTGCCTACTTGTGATCTCTGTCTGTCAAATAAGTAAATAAAATCTTTTTAAAAATCTTAAAACAAAACAAAACAAAACAAAACATGACTTTTCTACCTTACAGTCCTGGAGTTTTTCAGAGGAACATGGATCATATGGATCCTGTTGCTATCCCAAAGTGGCAGAGAACTGATGTTGGCCCTTAACTTTCAGAGACACTGTGGGTGTAACTAAATCCCTTCCCACACATGTTCCCCAAACTCTTGCCAGTACAGATTGTTATAGTCTTACAAGTTTTCAGTGAATAAACTAAAATTGGAGAAATGAGATTGCTAAGAAGGATGTCATCTTATGTTTCACATGAGGTTAAGGTGCTGCCATTATTTTTCCAGAGTCCAAACTTGCAAGTCTTGCATGTGTACTTCTTCAGTTTAATAAAAAAATACATGTGTATTCAAAACAAAATGAGACATATGGTTCCTTGACATCTGGATGATTAAGTCTAGAATGAAACAAAGCATCATTACGTAATTGTTGGGACTGTGACAATGAGGGAAAGGAACCCACATTTACAGTGGAGTTGGGAGGCTTCGAGGGGTGCTCTCATGTACCTGCCACATGTTGTGTTTGCATAATCAGCAAGGAGAGGAAATTGTTTTGACAGGGGAGGACACTTTCTCATAGGAATTTTATCTCCTACTCTTTTTTTTTAAATTCAATTAGCCAACATCATTAGTTTCATATGTAGTGTTCAATGATCAATTAGTTGTGTATAACACCCAGTGTTCATTCCAGCAAGTGCCCTCCTTAATACCCATCACCCAGTCACCCCTCCCCCACCTATCTCCATTTCCACAGCCCTCACTTTGTTTCCATGAGTCAAGAGTCTCTTGTGGTTTGTCCTCCTCTCTGATTTCTTCCTTCTCCTGCTTTTAAGAAAAAGAAAGATGATCCATACCTGTTTTAGCAGCAACACATTAACCACTTCTGGCAGCCAATGGGAATCTGCCACAACCTTGAAATCTCTATCGGCTCCATAACCTTTTGTACAAAGCAGTCCTCCCCAATGTCCTCCTAAAACTGAATAAAAGCTTACTTTCCCTTTGTCTTCTCAGACTTGCCTATGGTTTGACATCATTTGCTTGTCCCAATTTGTAAGTTCTCTGCTATTCCTAAATAAAATCATTTTGCTGCTAAAACAACTGGCCATTTTATTTTTAAGGTTGACATTACCCAGATACAGTGAACACAGACTCCCCTGAAGTCAGCCCGTCTGTGTGGCATGTAAGTGTGCCTCCCATTAGTGTCCCATGTAGAACTGGAAAAAGGTAAGGAAGAGAGCCTTCAGGACTCCAACAAGGATCAACCACAGACTCCTATGCCTAATGGAATAGGTATTAAGTTAAAGCAGTGAACAAACAGGACACATACAAAGATAAACTGTAAAAGTAATGAGTAACATTGAAGTGAGACACAAAGGAGTTCTGCTGTGCATTGCCTTACCTGACCACGGGTTCTGTGGGAATGAGGATAAGCACCCATCTCATCTGAGGAAGCCTTCAGTTCTCTCACAGTCTTATAGATTTTCCAATAAGCTCAGCTACAGACAAGTTTTCAAACTTTGAAGGCTCCCAAGGGCATGGAGGCAGATGACCTCCCCATGGTATCATGGTAAGACACTACTGGGAATTGGATTCTAAGTCTTTACTCTTAACATCATAGTAATGAGACAATCCAGGATCGGGGGCAAATAGGGGTGAATCCTCCTCAACTATCTCTGGAGCCTGCTCCTCAGCAGGATTGTTTGAGTCTCAGAAGTTTTGATTTTTTTTCAACATCATATGTATGCATTAGAAAAGGAAAGGTAGTGTCTAGCCCCTTTATTTTAAATAAAGCCTTTTTATCCTGAATGTAGTAGACCTCCACATCTGGCCTTCAGAATATTAACAGTTCATAAAGAGGCCTTAAGGGGATTCAATCATGTAGATCATCCAGATGGTCTTAACATCTTAGTCTCTCAAGGCTTTGTCCTTGGAATAGCTCTTTGTGTAGAAATGGTGAATGGAAAGTCCATGCCAAGGTGGGGAGTTGTGGTAAGGAGCCTGTCATTGCTGAGGTCCAGCTGTGAGGTTAGCTGGGAGTCACCACCTCTTGATGACCTCCTTTAACACTCCATCACTCATGATGGGCTCTCCCATGCCCCCTCTTCTGCAATGTGCCCTGAGCAGTGAGTAGGAGTTTCAGTAGTATGGGTGGGGGGAGGGTTCATCTGCTGTCTGCCTGCTTTGAAAGCACATGTCCCAGCAACAGTAGAGACTCATGCAAGAGAAAACACAGATTAAGATAACAATTGCCAAAATAAGTAACATATTTTTTCTCCAAGAGCCCCATGATCCAAACCACTGATGTATTAAGTTCCCTAGGCTGGAAGTCAGATAACTCAGTGTCCTCAAGTAATTTAATAAAGATGATTCACTAGCAGACTCATGATATATGAACATTCAACATTCTCTTTGAATAATTTCAAAGGGGAGCAGTGATAATATCCAAGTCCATGTTACTTTGGAGGACAGCTGTTCCCATTAGAAAATTTTAGTGTTCAGTGTTTAGTGTTCAGTTTAGTGTTCAGCTTAGTGTTAAGACAGGCTTTGCTGACTATCATTTAATTTTGTCAAGTGAATTTAGTGGAGCTTCTATATGTGCTATATAGTCTCCTCCAGGTCAAAGGAGGGAACAAAGACAAAGGCCAAATGATTGTACCCCTGAAAAACACAATATGCACACCTGGCCTTGAGAGAGGGAGGTCAGCCCCTTTAGTAACCTAGCCAGGTGTGCATAACATGCATGTGGGCCAGGGGAGACAGTACTGCCAGCTGGGAGATCGACTCGGGGTATGATATGCAAGACCAAGACCTCCATTATCTTCTCCTTTCTCTCAGAGGTGGGTGTTACATTGCTGGTAGAGGATGCTTCCATAGTTCTGGTCCATAGCAGGACAACAGGATTCAAGTATAGACTGAGCTCAGAGCTCAGTCAGAGCTCACACAGAGCTGTGAAGTAACTCACCTACCCTGGTGAGACTCCCCATGGCAAATTCCAGTAGGTAACACCTTGGTGCTCTTGGCAACATAGCACGTTGATCCACTGAGTAGTGGAATGGTTGCTATCTCCTGCAATGTGCACAGCTTTATGATGTTGAGTGTCCCGGCAGGCGTCCCCAGTCTCACATAGAGGGCAATAGGCCCTACTGGTTGATTATTTGATTATTCAAATATACGAAAACCTGGGACAGTACTTTAGCCCACCCAGCAAAGGTGGTTTTACTTGTTAATCATTTAATAAGCTGCTTTAATATTGCATTCTTCCTATCAGTCCTGTTGCTTGTGGATTATAGGGGAGGATGGAACCTCCATTCAATGTCATGTTCTTTCACTTGGACTTGCATATGAAGACCTTTGAAATGTGACCCCTGATTATTGTGTTTTTGGTGAGGGTGTCTAGCCATAACACTCAGCTTTTAAATTCCCTAATGGTGACAGCCCTGTTTGTAGCATGACAGGGAGAGCTTAGGGTAGGCCAGACAACATGTTTACACAAACCAAGGCATATTTAGAACACTGACTCAGAGGAATGGGGCCAATATCATCAGTTTCTTAATCCATCACCAGCTGGGAGCTCTGGTGGATGGCCAGACTCCTTTGGCAGCTGTCTTGGGTGTTGCTCAGAAAACAGAGACTATGCTGTTCCTGCATTAATCAAGTCACTATTCCCAGGGCAATCTGTCATCCTTGGCAAAATGCCATCCCACCTGATGCTACAGTGCCTGCTTTTTCTTTGCAATCATCTGCTGCATCTACTGCAGGGT
>PISX010033790.1:0-14708 GCA_004024625.1 Mellivora capensis | reverse complement strand
TATGCCTGATTTCCTCTGGACTTCATTCCATGTGTCTTTTCCTTTTCTTAATTTTTCTTTGTATCCTTCTGCTATAATAAATCACATCTGTGAGTACAACTATATGCTGTGTCATGTGTGTTCTCCTAGTGAATCAGTGAACATGGGGGTTGTCTTGGGTTCCCCTACAAGGTTGCTATAATCTTTCATAATTAAAAAAACATATTTAAAGCTTCTTGTCCAATCACGGTATTTTTTTTTTTTAAAGATTTTATTTGACAGAGAGATCACAAGTAGGCAGAGAGGCAGGCAGAGAAAGAGGGGGAAGCAGGCTCCCCACTGAGCAGAGAGCCCAATGCGGGGCTTGATCCCAGGACCCTGAGATCATGACCTGAGCTGAAGGCAGAGGCTTTAACCCACTGAGCCATCCAGGCGCCCCCAATCACAGTATCTTCTATATATTCCCCTTAAATAGAAATTAGGAAATTTGCAAAAATTCTCTCTTATTATTATGTTTAATTTTTTTCACTTGAGCAAATCAAATTTTAAGTGTTTAACTCAATGACTTTTGTAATACACATCTTTCTTGATTTACAATGTACTTATGTCTCAATAAATCCATCGTAAGTCAAAAATGCATTTAATAAACATAACCTAGTGAACATCACAGCCTAGCCTAACCTACCCTAGATGTGCTCAGAACACTTGCATTAGTCTACTGTTGGGTGAAATCATCCAACACAAAGCCAATTTTATAACAGTGCCTAATTTCTCACGTAATGTGCTGAATACTATGCTGAAAGGAAAAAACAGAATGGTTGTATAGGTACAGAATAATTGTAGGTATATCAGGTGTTTACCCTTGTGATTCTGTGGCTGACTGGGAGCTAAGGCTGGCTATCACTGCCCAGCATCATGGGAGAGTATCCTACTGCATATGAATACCTCAAGAAATAACCGAAATTCAAAATATAGATTCCACTGAATGTATATCACTCTTGCACCATCATAACGTTAAAAAAACCCAAGTCAGACCACTGTAAGTCAGGGACCACCTGTATATGTGTAACTCACCCATATCAAGACAATAAATATTTCTAACCCCTCAGTTCCTCTGTGTGCCATCCTAGCAATACTCTCCAAAGATAAATACTATTCAGACTTCTAACACCACAGATCAGTTGTGTTCTTAAAGTCATGTAAGTGAATTAATACAGAATGTAACTTTTTGTTTCTGGCTTCTTTTTTCTTTCTTCTTTTTAAAGATTTTATTTATTTATTTGACAGACAGACATCACAAGTACGCAGACAGGCAGGCAGAGAGAGAAGAAGAGAAACGGGCTCCTTGCTGAGCAGAGAGCCCCATGTGGGGCTTGATCCCAGGAGTCTGGGATCATGACCCGAGGCGAAGGCAGAGGCTTAACCCACTGAGCCACCCAGGTGCCCCTTGTTTCTGGATTCTCATTGTATTTGTGAGATTCATTGATAGAATCAAATGTAGCACTAGTTTTTAAATTTCTGTCAACAAACCTTACAAATTCTTCTTAGGTCACATACCTTGCTTGAGAATAGGCAGCGCAACAGACATAGATGCATGGGATCCTAGAATCACCTACACAAGCAACCTTTTTGTATGTTTAGGAGATCCTGGGCCCAATTTAAGATGCATTTGATCTTGGGCTGTTATATATGCCCAATTTTATGAAATGATAAGCAAGATAATACCCATCGATGATTCACTTCTCGGACCTCCCAGAGCTCAGGAGTAAATCTAAATCTGTTTCACAAAAACAGAATTATTATTTGAAGAAGGTATCGATTTTTACCAAATTCAAAGGGTCTGTGTTGTGATTCTACCACTGGAGTTTATAAAAGACTATAGAGAGCATTTCCAAATGTTACAAAAATATCTATTATCATTGAATCTACTGGGTCAGAAAATTCCAATACAGAGTAGCTTACCTGTATCCAGGACCAGCTTCAGAGGTTTTTTTGTTTGTTTGTTTGTTTGTTTTTCCTTTTCCTGCTCTGGAACCTCTCAAAGCTGAATTAAATATTGAGTGGACTGTAGAACACACTCAAATATACCATACACAGCCTCGCATATAAAAAAAAAAGAAATCCCAGAGGGGTACCGGGGTGACTTAGATAACTGAGTGTCAGACTCCTCATTTCAGCTCAGATCAAGCATGATCTCAGGGTCATAGGATGGAGACCCCACATCAGGCTCCACACTGGGCAAGGAGCCTGCTCAGGATTCTATCTCTCCCTCTCCTGTGCCTCCCCCCATTTGTACACTGTCTCTAAAAAGAAAAATTAAAATTTTTTTAAAAAAGGAAAAAACAAACAAACAAAAGTCCCACCAAGATCATAGTGTTGGGAATACAATGTGAAAACTGTCCTTCACCTGAAGGTAATATTACAACATAAGCCTTCCCAGTGGATCTGTAGATATTTCTGAGGTAGTAGCACAAGATTTTTCATGAGACCTAATCTTCTACACCCTCTAGAGCACATGTGTCTTAACCAAGCACTCAAGAAACCTGTTCATCATTTTCAAACTGTAAAATAATGCCAATTTAGTAGACCACACATGTGTCCCCAATATAGGTGGAATAACAGGCGGATCAATTTTGCTGGGTTCTAGATTAAGACAAACAACCAGAGGTAAGATAATGAAAGTGTGCTGCTGTCCTACTAAATGAAAGCAAGTTGCTTCTGGTGGTCTTTGCTAACCAATAGAGAGAAAACAGTTTTTGCTAGATCAATAGCTGTATACCAGGAACTCGAGCCTGGGTTGATTTAATCCAACTACAGAAACAATATCTGAAAAAGTAGCAACAGCTTAAATCAAGACCGAATTATGTTTATGATAATACATTCTCATTCTCCAAGGGCCCATTCTACTTCTATACTGATCAAAAAGAATCATCATATACATAGCTTTCAAGTCTTTGAAGATGGAATCAATCTATGGATTGCACTATGCACTACTTTTTTCTTTTTAAAAATTATAATATACATAACTATAATGCTCACTAAGTATACCTCTTGATAAATTTTTTTTAAAGATTTTATTTGACAGACAGAGATCTCAAGTAGGCAGAGAGGCAGGCAGGGGGCAGGGGGAAGCAGGCTCCCTGCTGAGCAGAGAGCCTGATGCAGGGCTTGATCCCAGGACCCCGAGATCATGACCTGAGCTGAAGGCAGAGACTTAATCCACTGAGCCACCCAGGAGCCTCACCTCCTGATAAATTTTTAAGAACTCATCATATAACCAGCTTCCAGATGAACAGAAGAGTACTAGTACCTCCAAAACCTACTTTGTACCCCCTTCTAGACACTACCAATCCCATAGGTAACCACTCTCCTCACCACTACAAAAACAGATTAGTTTCCCTATTTATATAAGAGGAATAATATATGATGTATGCTTGTGTATCTTGGTTCTTTTGCTCAGTACTGTATTTGTGAGAGTGATCCACACTGCTGTAATTTCCCTTGTTGTATCATATTCTATCATGTAACTATATTATACATTTAACTGATCTACTATTAACGGATGTCTGGCTAGTTCCTGTTTTTGGTTAATTCAAACAGCATCACTATGCACATTCTGATACATGTCTTTGGGAGATAACAGTATACATTTTTTTGTTCAGTATATATCTAAAAATGGAATTTCTGGCTCAGAGGGCATGTACATGGTCAAATTTATTAGACATTGCCAAACATTTTTTTTTTTCCCAAAGTGGCTGTTCTCATTTTTAGTGTCACCAGCATCGCATGGGATTTCTAGTTGTTCTATCCTCACCAACACTTATTTTCAATCAATTTCATTTATAGCCCTTCTGGTATATACCATATTCCAATAAAAAGTTCACTAAAAATTTTCATTTTAAAAAGCTAAGAGTTAAAATATTTAGTGTTATTGGGACTCTACCAACTTGTTAAGATCAGAGAGCATGATGGTCCCTCAAGATAATCTTGCTTTAGGAGAATTTTCTCCAACAGAAGTAATCATTTTCTGTAAAGGACCAGAAAGCAATTATTCTGGGTTTTGTAGGCCATACAGTCTCTTGCAACTACTCAACTCTGCCACCATAGCCTGACAGCACCCATGGGCAGCATGTAAATGATCAGATGTCGCTATATTCCAATAAAACTTTATTTACCAAAACAAGGGTAGCCACGATTTGCTGATCTTTACTCTAAGTAATGGCTTGAAAAGAATCTGAGAATTTCACTGAGATTGAAATACAACGGTGCAGTTACTTTGGCATGTTTTCAACATTTGGAGGTAATATTTATCTTTCTTTTTATAAATATAAAATCCTGAAGAGTAACTGTTAATTTTCATAAGATAGAATGTAATAGGATATGTCTAAGGAACATATTGAAAACTTGTTTTTCTTCCTATTTCCTGTTTTTTATAAAAGCAATTTTTACTTTCAGGCAGTATCTGAAGGTAACTTATATTTGGAAGCTGACAGAGAGATTCTTCTTTATATCTAAGTCTTAACTTAGTTTTGATGGATTTGGTGTTTTCCACGTGAATCCAACTTATTGCACTGGAGAACTAGTGAAGCTCCATCAGGATCAAAGATTTAGTAAATTACTATTAATTGTTATGCAGACAAAAAAAAAGTACTGATATGGGTGAATGCCAGGCCACATAAAAAGTTTTAAGGTGGAAAAGAAATAAAATTAATTCTGAAGAAGTGGTGACTCTTTCTTCTCCTGACACCACCAACAATGAAATCAATCAAGAATAAACAAATAATTTGAGAGAATCAGTGGGGCCAAAATAAATGTGTGTTCTAATGATGTTTCACACCACTTGTCACCATTCTGCACGGCTGAATGCTTAATACAGCTTCCTGATACCCGAGTTAAAGATTTTAATATGTAATGTGATGTGATTCTCAAGCAGGAAAAAAATAGGTTAATTACACCTTTTGTAGCACTTAGTTGGAATAAAATACTCTGCTTTACCCTATGAAACAATTAAGAGTTCATGCATAATGATAGTCAGAAATGGCATAATACAGACACAATGGCCCACAACTCTTAGGGAAATAGGCTAGGAAGAATGAACAATGTGAAAACAGTATGCAGAAAACATAGATATAAATTCACACTAATAATTACCATAACAAATTTCATCCTATTGCTCCCATGAATATCACTTGTTCTTATAGTATTACCTGTATCCAATTTTAACTTATCCCAGGATATCTGTAAAATGATGTATAACTTTTCAAATAAGTGCTTTAACTATTTTATTGGCCTAAGATATGCACGTATTCTCATCCTTAGGAGGAAATATCGAGATAAGACTTCAGAGAGAGCTGTCAATTTCACCAAAAACTCCTACCAGTTGATTTTTTTTTTAAAATACTGACTTCTGGTTTCTGAAGGATGGTGGTAGCTCGATGTGAAGGGTAATTGTTTCTTTTCACACAGTTTTATTCATTTATTTGCTTCATTCTACCATCGCTAGTTTGAAATGAAAATATAGAAAACTCCCAAGAGATATCAAAGCATTTACCATTACAGATACACAGATTCTAGAAAAAGTAGTTACTCTGAAAAGATTAGAAATGATGGAAAGTGGCAACAGATATTTTTGCAATTTCGTTCAAAGCCTACATAAGCAGATTGTACCTGGAGGCAGAGACAGCCTCCTTGGCGCAGTGGTACAATTTGAGAGGCATCTGAAGGCTAACGGCATTTTTCTCACTGGCCTTACTGTTATACTCATTCTTTCCAATAAAATGCTTTCTTACATAAATAACACTAGAGAATCATGATAGCTTGGAATTATAGCAGACATTAGGCAAGTAATTAATGCCTTCCAAACACTGGAAGTTGTTGAAGTGAAGATCATTTTGAACTTTATCAAGAGAAATTTCTTAAACTGTCCAATTATGGACATGCAGACTACTTTTGTTAAAAAATTTTTAAGCTAATATTTATTTCTCCAATTTCCACTGATCATTATAACTTAAAACTACTGACCACTTACTCTGTGTTAGACACTGTGCCTATACTTCACCTGTATTTATGTAATTCTTCCAGTCACTTAATGAAGTTGTGAAAACTGAAGACTAGAGAGTTACAGGACTTTCTCTGACTTCACACAGTGATAGAATCTCATAGCCAAGACTTGAATTCAGGTTTGCTTGTTATCTGAACTTGAGCATCACTTAGTGTGCTGTATACCTTGATCTACACAAAAACCTTTGACATATTCTGAAATCAATTAATGGAGCTTTTGTGATTTTTTTCCTCAAGTTAAATATTCTCAGTTTTGTTTTCCTTTATTCCTAGCCATTTACCTGGCTTTCATTACATCCTTCTTTCCATTTATTGAAGATTCCTAAGTGTAGAAACTATAACTGAATACAATAATCCAGAAAATCCACAATTTTCTAAATGATTCAGCGTACAGAAAATAATGTCCTTCCTTCTGGCCACTTCATTTAGGAGTCTTGTTACTATAGAACAACTTAAGACATGCTCTCTAGCCATGGAAATATATGTATATTATTTTTGGTAGGGTTGTGTGTGTGTGTTTATGTGTAAGAACCAAGAATAAGATTTAACTTTTTCCCAATTACATTTCATATTATTATGCACATCAAATTTTTATCTACTAAATATTTCAAGATAACAACTCAGCTGCATGTAACATATGTCACGCTATCTAGTAATCTGCAAATTTCATGAGAAAGTCACTTGGGGTCTCATCTAATCATTGATGAAAATGTTGCATATAAATTTCTAAGGAACTTCAATATCAATTTGTATCAATATTTATTTGAGAACAGGTGTTTTGACTGTCTTTTGAGGATAGAAAATCATGCATAGTTTGCACTGGTGGATGCGGTTAATTCAAGTACAGCTGGAAATCTGAGCTGGAGATCAGGAGGGAAGACCTTTGTAAGATACTGCTTTAGGAATATGTACAAAGGTAAAAGTTGAGTTACAGAATAGTAAAGGAAGGGAGTATAAAATGAGAAGTAAATGTTACTAGGAAATTATAGAAATCTGGGTAATCAGAAGTAATGAGAGGTTTAAAGAAAAGAAATTGGAGACTCAAAAACAGTGATACTAACACTTTCCACTATTAAGTAAATGTCATAAATAAGGCAGAAAAACAAAATAAATAGGGATAGGTAAGTCACCAAACATATGCTTTGACGAGCTCCACGTAATTCTCCAAAGAGAAATAGCACATCATGCCTATATTGTATGTGTCGTAAGAGTGAACATTCAGGATGATGCTTAGTTGCTAGGACAAGAATGTATAATAATCCTACTCAGTAGAAAGTGGTCCACACCAACCAAGCCTAGTGCATAGGAGAAACAGCTTGAAGACTGTGTCAAAGATTATCTCCTGAAACTAAAGACTGAGGGGTAGTAATTTACTTGTGAATATTTGTACAGGAACTTCACATTCTGTGGCATTTGAAGTCCAGACCATTTTTCTCGTGATGAAAAATTTGACACCATACCTTTGGTATGTATCTTCTAAATGTTTTGAAATTTTCGAATGAGGCTCAGATACCAGCACATAGCGACTAGATTTCACAGTGGGGAAGATCGTTCCCACTAATAAAAAGCATTTTTAATAGGATGTTGACAACAGAAAACAAAGTGCAAAGTGTCACAGAGTAGGTCATGGAGGAGCAGAACAAAGAAATAGCAGTAGAAAATGGAAGTACTCAGAGAAGGGACACAGAAGGGAAACTGAAAATGGTGTGATAGCATGAAGAGGAAAATTTGGTTGTTTTTTTTGTTCGTTTATTATTTTGTTTTTGTCTCTTTCAATGGGGAACAAGGAGATATGCGTATTTGAAGATTGAAAGGATGTAGTCAGTACTGAAGAAGAGAATATTAAAGAGCAGATAATAGCTTGAAGAATATTCCAGAGATAGAGGAATGGTAACAAAAAACCTGCAGAGAAGCAGAAATAGTTTAATCTCCCAGATATCTCTGGCTAATGTTATGATGACATAATCCAAGGTCACAATGAGGTCTTTTGAGCACAGAATCCAATATCGACTTGGTTTGTCTCTGAAAGGTATCATTCATCAAGGAAATTTTACCAATTTATGCCAATGTGATTCCTGCAGGATTGAGGCTTTATCCTTATTTCCCCCTTTACAATGTTTCTCTATCCATGTCAGGTTGGAACATGTCTTCTAGCTTAATCAAGGGTTTCCTGCAGTATGTATATCCTTAGGGAATTTGGTGGAGTTGTGCCATTTTGTGGGAGGACTTGTCTCTATAACCTTGTCTTCTCAGAATCAGAGGCAGGGAATTGGCCTGAGTCCTTTAAGATAGAAAAGAAATTATTTAGCTTCACTAGAGACTATTCCTAGAAAACTAACACTAATTGTACCTGGGTTTTATGTGAGGTATATATCTCTAGTCAGTGTTTTAATGGTATGGACTCATGATGAAAACAATAAAATGGTAAATTATTCATACACAGCCACCTCTCATAGAAAAGGCTAATACCATAGTCCTGAATAAGAGAAAGGGGCTGGCCTAGGAACACACTGAGTGTGGGTCATATGGGCAGAGAAGTAGAAAAAAAAACCAAAACCCATAATTATAGGGAACTAAATTTTTCATAGTTATTCTTACTGATACTGTATGCAGCAGTCCAGAAATTCATTTATTCATGTTTATTCATATATATTCATGTTTATTCATTATTCATGTTTAAATCAGAGGTGATCAAGTTTAAGATAGCCTATGGGCATTCTGTGATTCTTTGAAAGTAGATATATGTTTGTGCAGTTTATGTGGGTAGGGGAATCCACACTTGTGTATTCTCACCATCTGCACATTGAGCACATTTTCACTCTTTAATACAAATCCTACTCTGATCATATTTGTATTATATATGTGTGTATGTGTGTGTGTGTGTGTGTGTATTTGTACACTGATACCTGCTGTTTACTGTGCTCCACTTTTAAAAATTCTCATTTTTTTTTCCTCCAGGTAGGGGGTGAAAACTTTTTTAAGATTTTCTTTGAGGTAGTAGCAATAGGCATATTTATTTTCTCTATAGGACAAGAGATAAAACAGCTGTTATCTTCCCAGTTCTCATTTATCACATGGCATGACACAACATTTACCCACATGACAATGTACTCCACTTATCCTATTTTTAAACTTCCCTTTCCTTACCTTTTCCTACATTTATTTGTTCATTCATCCAACAAATACCTATTTAGTGTTCTTTATGGAAGATGAAACATGGTCTCCATCCATAGTCTTGTGGGACGAACATAGAAAAACAAGTGATAAATACACAAATAAAATCTAGGGCAGATGATAAATTCTACATAAGAGAAAAACAACAAAGGATTATACTGGAGTGGATTTGTTTTACAAGCATGAGACTATATCAAGGAAAGTTTAAGCAAGATTCGTGAGAGAAACTGAATTTGGAATGAGATTGAGGAATGGTGTTTCGGGGTAGCGGGATAATGGGGAGAGAATGCACATGGTAGACTTTGCCACATTATATTCCAAATCCAAAGGATCCACAAAATAATTTGCAAAATTAAACACATCTGTTGAAGTCTAAATTACTAGTAAAAGAGTACTATTATTAGCAGTTTTTTAAAAGACAAAGAGAAGACTTATGGGAAGGAAGACCCTAAATTTATGGAAAGGAAGGGCACTTGGGTGGCTCAGTGGATTAAGCTTCCAACTCTTGGTTTCAGCTCAGGTCATGATCTCAGTGTTTTGAGACTGAGCACCACATTGGGGCTCTGGACTCAGTGGGGATCCTGCTTCAGATTCTCTCCCTTTCCCTCTACCTCTCTCCAAGCTTGCATACACTGTCTCTCTTTCTAAAATAAATAAATAAATGAATAATAAATCTTTTTAAAAATGTTGTGGGAAGGATAACCAGGTAAAGACAATCTCAGAAAAGAACCAAAACTGGACAGATTTGTCGAAACTGAAGATACAAAAATGAATGCCATGTACTATGCAGAAAGTGTATATTTCTGGTATGAATTGTGTTTATCCTTATCTTCCAAATGAAGAAATTGAGGCAAAGAGATATGCCATGATGTATGTAGTGGGTCAATGGTACAGACAGGAGAAAAACACAAGTTCAAAATTCTCTTCATCAAACTATTATAAGTTTCTGAAGTCCTAGCAGTCAGAATTTGATAAGAAAAATCACTATGAGTATTATAGAACAAGAGATTATAGCCATTAGACTTCATGAAGTCATGATAGCTGTTTAGGCAATCAAGTATAATGCCATTGCCTCTACATACTGTGTTTTCCTAAAGTCATGGGGATGGAATTTGGGAAGGATATGTAAATTTATGTAGGGGGAAGGAAGAAAAAGCTAGAGTCTGTGAGGACAACAGGAACCTCCAAAGATTAAATGGTAACCATGCCTATCTCTCACAACTTCCAATCATAGTCATGCAGGCGGTATGCATGATAAGCTGATACTCTTCTCCACAACTGGTCATGCACTGGCTCAGGATTTAGAGAACTAAAGGAAGAGATCCAACAGGAACTGAGAAGCTACTAAAACAACCACTGCCCCACACAAACAAGGAGAACCAACAGATCATCAACTATGTACATGAGCTTCAATGGTGCGTAGCTCTGTCCTGACCTATAGAGCTTAAAAAGATGGTTGCTCCTTCACTTCTACTTTCCAAACCCTGAGTTAATTTTTTTGTGGCTTATTGGGAAGCACAAAGAAAGGGGATTGGGAAATGTTGTTCTAATCTAACTATGCTGACATAATACAAAGCCTTCACATTCAATCTGTTGGCAACTTAGCACCATTTTTTAGTCATCCTAAACCTTCTAATTGGTATTCTAATTGCACCTAAAACTTCCAAATAAATAAATAGCAAAATTGTGCTTCTACTTAATATGATACAACCAATTACAACTAAAAATACGCTGGCCCTCTCCCCAAAAAAGTGTATCAACTCCTAGAGTGCCTAGGTGACTCAGTTGGTTAACACCTTCCAACTCTTGATTTCAGCTTGGGTCATGATCTCAGGGTCATGAGATGGAGCCCAATGTCAGGATTCTCTTTCCCTCTCCTTCTACCTTTCCCTGCCTTCCCTCTAAAAAAAAAAAAAAAAAAAAAAAAAAAAGTGCATCAACTCTCTTTATCCATCTTGGGATAATGCAAATTTTTCTTCTAGGAGTCACTGTCCCCTTTTGGTATTTTAGAATTAAAATAATGAGATATAACATTAGCTACTATTAATACATTCCAAGTTAATAATGGGATGTGGTAGAGGAAGAAAACTGATTCTCATTATACCTATATATTCATATAAAATAAGGAGTACTTACAGCTACTGCAGATTCTGGTTTTTGCAACTGATCATGTGGTTAAGCCAGTATTTATAATTTTCTTCACCCACTCTAGGTTTTATTTGCCTTCAGTAAGCACTTGCACTGGGCATGATTCTTTGCCAGGTGGGATGACCCAAATCTTCATTTCTTAAAGGTTTGGGACACTAGAAGTGCTGCCTATATTGGGCTATTATAGATTTTCTGGCTTTTACAATAAGACATACAACAAGACAATTCAGGGGAGCTCCTCCATTCCAGACATTCTCCTCCTAACTTCCATCATGTAAAGCTTCCAAGTTTTTCCTTGGAAGTCAGGATCCATCAACCTACTCAGCAGAGTAAACCTCTTCCTTGACTACTAATGTGTTGGCTGGAATGAGAAATCCAAAACAACCAGGTATTCAACGTTTGTGTGAGTTTGAATCCTATCTTTGGTACCAAATTTCTATTGTAGTTACTACTGCTGCCTATATAATTGTACAACAACTTAGTGGTATAAAATAACAACTCTTTTGATTCACATGCCATATGTGGTCAGGAAGTTGGGAAGGGTCCACTAGGAAAATTCTCGTCTGGTTACAGCCAGATGTTGGCAAAGGTAACCGTGAGCTGTCTGGGTTGGCTGTAAAAAAAGGGTCTACATATAGGGATGGTAGGTAATGCTGCAGTTCAGGGGGCTATCAACCCCAATGACTATCCATGGCCTTCTTAGCACAGCAGTCTCAGTGTGGGGTAGAAGATGGTATTTTTTACATGGTGGCTGGCATCCACCAGAGTGAACACTCTAACAGAACCAGAAAGAAGCTACATGGTCTTTTATGACCTGGCTTGGGGAGTTGCATATATCATTGATTCCACTGTACACTGTTGGTCAGTGATCACCATACTGACCTGTTTCAAGGAGAGGGTATGTCCACCCTAACTTCTGATGGAAGAATATTGAAGAAACTGGAACCACATTTTCTGGAACTATGATAATGGTTTTTAATTCCTTTCATAGTCTCTACAATTATGTTCACTTAGACCACACACAGTTACCTTGTATTTTTCAAAGTATGAGCAGTGGTGCTTATATGGCTTTCTCCTCAAAGAAAAGCTTAAGCTTGTAACTCTCCTTATCAAGATACTATTGTTTTTAGATTCAGTTTTAATTCTAATTCATTGATTTCTTCATTCACTCATTCAACAAATCTTTATTAAGGCGGTTTAGATTCCAAAATACACAGCCAAATACCTTTTACTAGAGGTGAACTTTTCCCCTTCTTCAGCCATCAAGTTATGTATTAACCTCAAATTGTCCTCTTTATCCACTGTTTTCAATTATAAGAGTTTTTATGCTGTTTTCCTTCCACCCCAACTGTATGATTTTTTTAAAACACAGTGAATGTATCTTGTATTTTTACTCCTAAATTCATGGTAGTTTATAGAACAGATTTTGTTGGGTAGACCAGATAGCTGGATGTATGTATGAATGGCTGGCTGGCTGGACAGATGGACAAATAGATGGACAGACTGATAGGTGGCTGAACTAAAAAGCAACATAAGTGACTTCATTTTCAGCTATCTCAGTAGGAATTAAGATCTTCTTTTAGGAGAGGAGTCAAGATGGTGGAGAAGTAGCAGGCGGGGACTACATCGGGTAGCAAGAGATCAGCTAGATAGCTTATCAAACCATTGCGAACACCTACAAATCCAACGGGAGATCAAAGAGAGGAAGAACAGCAATTCTGGAAATAGAAAATTGACCACTCTCTGAAAGGTAGGACCAGTGGAGCAGTGAATCGAAAGCAACAGGAAGATAGACCGCGGGGGAGGAGCCGGCTCCTGGCAAGCGGCAGAGCAATGGAGCACTAAATCAGGACTTTTAAAAGTCTGCTCCACTGAGGGACATTGCTCCAGAGGCTAAACTGGTGTGAAGCCCACGTGGGGTCAGCGTGGCCACATGTCCGGTGGGGTCACAGAAGGATCGGGGGTATCTGAGTGTCACAGAGCTCGCAGGTATTGGAGCGGGGAAGCTGGCTACAGAGACAGAGCCGAAGAGTGGGCTCTCAGCTCGGGCTTACCTTGAACCGGTCGCAGGCTGGGTGAGCTCAGAGCGTGGCCGGAGGCCAGGGAGACTGAAGTGATTGGGGCTTTTCTCTGAGGGCGCACTGAGGAGTGGGGCCCCGAACTCCCGGCTCCTCCAGGCTGGAGATTGGGAGGTCGCCATTTTCATTCCCGACCTCCAGAACTCTACGGAAAGCGTTTGGGGAACAAAAGCTCCCGAAAGCGATACCGAGCGGATTACTTAGCCCGGCCTGTGGTAAGGGTGGTGCAACTCTGCCTTGGGAAAAGACACTCGAGGTCACTACAACAGGCCCCTCTCCCAGAAGATCAACAAGAAATCCAGCCAAGACCAAGTTCACTTACCAAGGAGAACAGCAGAATTCCAGAGGAGCAGAAAGCAAAGCGCAGAATTCATGGCTTTCTCCCCATGATTCTTTAGTTTAGTAGTTAATTTAATTTTTTCTTTAATTTTATTATTTTTTCTTTTTTCTTTTTCTGCTAATTTTTTTTAACTTTTACCCTTTTCTTTTTTAACATTTTTTAACTAGTTTATCTTAACAATACCTTTCCAAAAAAAAAAAAATCTTTTTTGAACCTTCATTATTATAGTCATATTTTATCCTTCATAGTATTTAACTTTATTTTTTGTATTCACAAAAAAATTTTTCTTCTAAAAAATTTGGGGTACAACTTCCTCTAGTGGATCAAAATAAACCTAGCTCCGGGCTTATTCTAGTCTCCAGCCTGAGCAAATTCTCTCCACTTTCTTTTTCTTTATTCTCCCAACCAACTTACTTTATCAACTCCTTTTTTTAGAAATTAAAAAAAAATTTTGTTTTTCATCTTTATAGGCATATTCGATCCCTTCATTGTGTTTACCCTTATATACGTTTTTCATTCTTTAAAATTTTGGGAGGTACTTTCTTCTAAGAGACCAAAATACCCCACAATTAAGTGGATGACCCTGTTCTAGTCACCAGTCTAATATATATATATTTTTTCTTTATTTGTTTTCTTTTTTTAATTTTTTTTTCTGAACTTCTTATTATCCCCTTTCTCCCTCCCCCCATGATTTGGGGTCTCTTCTGATTTGGTTAAAGCACATTTTCCTGGGGTCTTTGCCACCCTTTTAGTATTTTACTTGCTCCTTCATATACTCTTATCTGGAAAAAATGACAAGGCAGAAAAACTCACCACAAAACAAAGAACAAGAGGCAGTACTGAAGGCTAGGGACCTAATCAATACAGACATTGGTAATATGTCAGATCAAGAGTTCAGAATGACGATTCTCAAGGTTCTAGCCGGGCTC
>PISX010033789.1:0-14706 GCA_004024625.1 Mellivora capensis | reverse complement strand
AAAAAAAAATAAAATAAAAAAATAAAAATAAAAAAATAAAACATAAAAAAAAAAGAATGTGTATTAAAGTGTTCTGAAAAACAGCACAAAATAAATGTAATGGTATTTTTGTAATCACTATTAAAATGTGAAATTCCATGATTTTTGTGATTGCATGACTCAGAATTAGTCACTCTTATTCTCATAAGGATCTAAGAATGTCAAGCTTCAGATTCTGTTTGATATGATAACAATTTCTCCCTATTTCTGTGCTCGGTGAAAAAGAAAATCTGGTCAATATCTTACTTAGATTAAATCACAACATAATTAAAAGATTGCTTTGGATTTACATTACTCATCTTCCTTACAGAGTAAGCAATCCAATTCCTAAAATTTCACCAGATTTCCATCCTGTTAATCCTGTGGTGTGATTATCTCTGTTTCCTTCCTAAAGTGGGAAGAACCAATAATTGGAGCTCCCTAATAATCATGATCTGAGGAATGCAGAGAAAAAACAGAATAATCTTGAGCTTTTTTACCTCTCTGAGTTTCCTAGGAGACTACAGAGTATTTACAGTAAAAGTAATGATGTCTCATTAGGCTTTATCACTCATACTTATCTCTAAAATCTAGGAAACAACTTAAGAACATGGTTGGTACCAATAATTTAGTGAAGTTAGGAATGACTTAAAGATTTCACTAAGTTGAGTTGGAGGGGGTTATGGGGAACAAAAGGCATGGAGTTATTTCAATAAAATTAAGAAAAAAATAACATCCTTTATTCATTAAACCAGGTTTGACCATTTAGAAGGAAGTGAACATGTTTGAGCACTTACTGTGTGCTAGGTGCTTTCTATAAGCCATCTAAAGGAATGCTCATAGCAGCCCTATGTGGTAGAATTTATAATCTACATAGTATCATATGAAAAAATAGGTTTAGGTTTACTAAGATCTTGCCCATATCTACAAGTAATACATGATAGAGTTGGGAATCAGATTTGTCTGACTGTAAAATCTGTCATTTTTCTACTTCACTGCACTGAAAATGCAGCACCCAGGAATGTGTCATCCTGGGTCCAAAGTACCTGATTTGAAGAGTGATGCTGAAAGAATGGAAGTGTTTAATACAATAGGATGTATTTGCAAAACCATCCCACACTGAAGTGTGTATAGTATCTTCTAAAAAATGAAAGATGCAAAGGGACAGGAATACTGGTCCACGTATATATTATATAAAGGAAGCTGTTGCTATATAAGGTTTTGCATTTGAGAAAACACAACTTGTGATCAATCACTGGGGAAAATGAAGTTGCCCTAATTGATAAGTTTCAATGAAAATTAGAAAGTCATTATCTACCTCATGTAGTGGACCAAAACCTATAAACCAAACAGCCCTTATACCTAGCCTCAGTTCTGTAAGATTTGGGGTTATCCCACACCACAGCGCATTTGATCCCTCAGGAGTTCCTTCAGCTCCCCTTTCCTGGCTGTGTTCATGCTTCACGCACTTCACTGCGGCACGGGACCTGGACTGTCTGTGCGACCAGGTTGGTGGCTTAGTCCGATCCCTGTAGCCTTTCACCTATTTCTCACGCCATCCTTTTAGGGCATATCCTAACTTTTGTTAAGTGATTGAAGCTAACCTGAAAAGTATTCTATAGTAGAGCGCGATTGAATTTTAGAACAGAAAGGGATTCTAGAGTTCATTAGGACAATTCTCCTCATTTTATATATGGGGAGATTGAAGCACAAAGTAAGACAGATCATTACTGGCAGTTTATATCAAAACTCAGGTGATGGACACTAAGACAAGTGTTTTTTCCAGTATGTTACAGAGACATGTTCTATGCCATGGTGAGTTCATCTTTGACCTTTTCAAGTAATATATTACATTCTTGGATTTTATCTTAGTTCAGGTCCTTAAACAGAGTTTATTGGGGATAGTATAATTAATTTGGGGTGGTATGTAATTACAAATCTTTGGCTACAGAAAAATAGCATATCAGGAGCTCATTCAAATTCCTTTTGAAAAAGAGAACTTTTTTTTTTTAGCTCATTTAATCAAAAAAAGTACAGGGATGGAGTTTCATGGATGACTAAATCCAGGGAATCAAAGTTATTATATCATTGTCTCCCTCTTTTCTTTCCTGTTGTTCTCTCCTTGTTTCCCTCTCTCCTACTTTCTCACCTCTGCTGCATTCCCATGATGAACTAGTGGTTATATTCTTTTTCATGCTGCTTTAATTGTTTTTAAAATGGCATACATTGCTTTTAAAGCTGAAGGGTTTTGCCATAAACCAGGGAATAAAGCCAGTTGGAATTCTATGACCCAAGAGACAGGAGAGGTATTTGTGTAACACTCCAGCAAAAATGTCCCAGAGGAGGATTCTAATTAGCTTTGCTTGGCTCAAGAGCCCATCTGGGGATCAATCAACATGGCCAGGGAGATGGAATATTATGATCAGCTCAGCTTAGCCTGGGTTGCAGCCCACACATATAGGTGGAATTGCGCCAGATGTCTGTTTCCAAAGAAGTAGGGATGCAGGTGAGGAAAGATACCAAGATACCACATGATGCCTTTGCTAACTCTCAAATTAGAGCTTGTGGGCTGATACATACAGTTCTTTCCAAACCTGGAATATTAGTGTTAAAACCTTTATTACTTTACATTCAATTACAATTACCAGCCTTTGGTGAGATAATCTTCTAAAATTTATATAGAGCTCAAAATCATGAGAAAATGTAACATGTCATAGGTGTAGGAGTCAAACTGAGCTTCAAACTGTAGTTGAGTCACCTACCTACCCATTTGTAGCTCTTTTGAGTAAGCTATGTAGTATCTCCGACTCTTTAGTTCTTCTACAAAATGAGAATGCTGGATTCACCTTGCCAGTGTGTGAATTTAGGTAATTCCTAATGACATGGAAACTCTCATGCTTTATCTGCATTTTTTCCATCCTCTATGTCTTCTGAATGGATAGTAGATTTTATAGGATACCAAAAGAAAGTATTTTAGTAGAATATGTAGAATGATGATTTCACATAACTGAAGAAAAGAGGAGCTTGGAGAGAAAATTGAGAATGAGGTAAACTGATAAAGGTGAGGACAAACTAAAATGCTTGTGAACAGTTTAACTGTCAAGCAGAGGGAGCAATGCCATAAAATAAGATGAGAACTCCCATTATTCTTTGAGAGATTAACTGGATCACTGGAAAGGCACTGACTTTGGAGGAAGAAAGATAAATTAACATTGGTTGGAGAAAGGGACCTGTGAAAATTGTAGACAACAGTGAGTGCCAAGTGTCTTTCTGACAGAGTGGATGTGTATTTTGTCTCATCTTTACCTTCTGGTCTTTCAGAAAAGAAAGGACAATTAGGTCCTAGATGAGAATAAGGGCATACCTCCTAGAGCTCATATTCAGCAAATGTTAGTTGCACTTGGACCTCATCCTGTATCCACCTGGACTTCATCCTGCATCATCAGACCCATGAAAGAGCCCATTCCTGAGGACGGATGAACCACTGGACAAAGTATGTATGCAGGTGCAAATGGATTCCAAAGGAACCTTGACTGTGGAGAAAAGCTACTGGAAGGCAGCAAATTTAGGGATGAATTGCAAGTGGGAGGAAGGCTAGTTTGTTCAATTGCCTTCAGATCTAAGAAGGGAAGCATGAAATGAATTGCCTTTCTGTATGTATTGTGAAATAGTATATTTTTTAAGAGCCAGACCTCAAGCCCATGTGTTTTATACCAAAGCCAGTCCCCTATTCCTTGTGTACCCACCAATAAGCATCTAGATCTTTCATGAACTCTCTCCCTGAAAGTGGTAAGCATGAGGTAATAATGCCATTCTCAATATTCTTGTGGTCAACGTGGTGTTTGTTTTGGTTCAAACCTATGCCATTTCACTTGCCTTTTTACCAATGTATTTACCAAATTAATGACTATACTAAGAATACCTAAATTTTACCCATGACCAAAGCATAACACTGAGATTTTTATTGGAGACAAAAGGCTCCACATAATTATGATATGAGAAGCTACTTGTCAATGCTAAGATTCTAGAAAATAAAAGAAAAATGAACACAATAAGCCAATGGTGAACTGGCAGTTATATTCTCCCTAATGTTGGCCTAATTCACGTTTTCTTTTTTAATGGTGTGTACTTCCACTACAGTTGAAATCTTTGAAAGGAAATCCCATGGAGTCTAATGGTTGGCATAACCTCTAGCTCTATATTTGCACTTCTTAGTTTGTCTATCTATATAAATTAATAGTTCTGGCTCTTATACCATACTGAGAGGTCTTTTATAGGTGGGCCGTTATTAAGTAAGTGTATATTAGCAAAACAAAACAAAACAAAAACATCACAAAAGCAGTCATATCATTTTGGTCAGTGATCTGGAGGCATCTTTTTCCTTGTCAGATTCAAATTTAATTAAAACACGTTTTTAAAATAAAGCATTAAATGAAAGATTCAACGTGTAAAAACAACAGTTGGAAGAGGATTTAAAATATGTCTTTTTATTTATTAGTCATTAAATCACAACTAAGTGTTATCTATATTCAACACTTCTGTAAAGCCATCATTTTCTTTAAATGCTTCAGCTATCTGAATGCACTCAGCACCCATCCTGTTTTTCAGGAACAGAGAAAAAACTGGCCTATCACCAGATCTAAGTGGTTGACCATACACTACATATCCTTTCAGAGAATGAAGATGATTTAAATTTTCCTTTTTTAGGATGCTTTCTAAGTCTCTAAGGGAAATGTCACAGCAGAGTATGCCTTCAGGATTTTTTATAATCTTCTACTAAATTAAAAAAAACAAACAAACAAACAATTTTTCTCCATCTTCTTGCTCTAGGTTATCCGGGAAGTGGAAGAACCTCAAATTTGCTGTAGCATGCTTGCACGCTTTCTTATTGACTCTTTGCAGGTAGTTGTTTACAGTAGAGGACACAATGTCAAACAGGCAGATGGTCACGGTCTGGGTTATTAAGGTGAGAATTTTCCATGGCTCCCAGGAAGTACATGGTATTTTTAGCTTTCACCCTTCTGGTTTGTGCTTTTTATTTTATTTTTTTTAAGATTTTATTTATTTATTTGACAGACAGAGATCACAAACAGGCAAGAGAGGCAGGCAGGGAGAGAGAGGAGGAAGCAGGCTCTCCGTGGAGCAGAAAGCCCGATGTGGGGCTCGATCCTGGGACCCTGGGATCATGACCTGAGCCGAAAGCAGAGGCTTTAACCCACTGAGCCACCCAGGCGGCCCTGGTTTGTGTTTTTTAAAGAATCTTGACAGTTTTATCAGTATTGGTTAGAACCTTCAATAATACAGGCCCATTCTGTGTTTTTAGACTTTTCTCTTGGTGCTCTGCTAAGAAACATATTGTTTTCCAGGACTGGTCAAAAATGAACTCTTCTCCAACCACCAGTAAACTAGGTGGAATTATCATCATTTTACCTTATTTTGATATTTAAACTATAAGGTAGTTTTGAGATGCACATTATATTCCAGATACACCATCAAAAGTGATTGCAAATATTTAGTGAAAATAGAGAACAGAAAGAATTGTCAATTTTTGAGGGCAAATGGACAATGGTGGTTTTGCTCAGTCAGATTATTCTGGTATGTATCATACCTGGAAAAGAATAGTGGGTGTAGGGGAAAACATGGCAAATATTCACACAGGTATCTAAAAAGACTTACTTATTGATCAAGTTAGTAGGATGAATGAGCAAAGTTAGGAATACTTCTGACCCAATATAAGAAATTCTGTGACAGCAATATGCCTCAAAATTCTCAGGTGGTACAATCATGTATTCTGTAGAAATTGTATAGGGTCTTCTCTTTGGCCCCAATTATTTTATGAAATCTGTACCTCCTTATGCAGTACAAAAAAACAATTCAGAAGAGAAAGATATATAGGCTTGAGGGAGAATATTTTCCTATCTGTGACACATTACAAAAATGTAAATTAGGTGGCAGATTATTGCTCAGAGATTGCAAGCTCTTTCAAAGGCAATAGAAGTGTGTAACATGCTCATATTTGAGAATGCATGGGAAGCTATTAAAATTTAATATTTCAGCCGATGAGCAGCACACCACATTCAATATATTTAGTGAACATCTTCACAATTAACTACTAGGAAGATGAAATCACATCTTTTTAAGTATGGTCAACTGGACACTTTTTCAATATTTTCCCCAGTTGGAGCTCTCAAGAGTCACATTGTCTGAAGGAGTTGCCAAAGAAAAGGAGAGATGACTCTGAGAGAATAAAATTGACTTGAATGGAATCTTGTGGAATTGGTGATACTTCTAAGAGTCTTGGCACCTTTGTCAACTTGCCCACTACTGACTTATTAGTATGCTCCCATAATAATGGCTGATGAGAGTGGTCCAACTATTGTGGGGATAATAAATTACAATAGAGACATTTTCGTGATCACCTACACATGGACCATTACAATATTTGGTGTCAGGTCTCAAAAGGGTTAATAAGTGGAAATTAAATAGTGTCCTTACACTTATTTGGTTACTTCTCTCAGCTTCTGGCCCTATAAGCTTTGGGGAGATGGGGAGGATAAGAAAAGTATATGAGGATGAGAATGAACGGTTATTTATACTTATTCAAAAACAGATATGGAGCTATAGAAGAAAACTGAACATTGGTTGAACAACAAATTTGAAATTTTTAATCTCTCAATACACTACATTTTTTATACCAGTCTGGACAGTACACTTTTGATTTTCATTAAGCTTAAATTTTATTTTGGCTCAGGATATCATTGCCCGTCTTGTCTAACAACTTGCCTTTTCCACTTTGTTTTTGACTCCTGTATTCCTATAGTTTGATTTCCTATTCTCTTAGATTTCCACTTGAACTCATTGATAACTTAGTTTCTCAGAGAAGAAAGAGCACAGGATGGGGAAGTAAATCAATAGGCAGCAGGGGTCATGATTTCTTCTCCCAGATCTGCCCTTCGTCCAGTGCACTTCCTCTCAGTAAATGGCACCATGATTCACCCATTTTCTGGTACAAAAATCTTGGAATTATCCTTGGCTTCTCACTTTTTTCTCCAACCAATCCATCAGCAAGTCCTGTCAACTCCATCAACAAAATCTATTTGGAAATCCTTCGTGTCTCATCTTTTTCTCTCCTGCCGTCTTAGTCCAAGCCCCAATTATCATTCTCCTTAATTAGTGCCTCCTAATCTATCCACCTCCTTCTGCTCCTGCTCTAATCTCCTTATCCTTTATTCCTCTCACCTTAACTAGTCAGCCAATGGCTTTTCATGATACTTACAACAAACTTAAGCCCTAACCATGACCTACAAGTTCATACTTGATCTTACCTTTTACTTTTTATCCCATCTCATTTCCTAACCTTTCACTTCCACTCAGTGTACTATGCCACAATATTGCTTGTTCTTTATCAAACATTCCAAGAACCTTCCTGTTTTAGTCTTTTCACTTTATTTTTCCTCTGCCTGGAAAGTGCTTTCACAGAAATTTACATGGTTTTCCCAAATTTACATGGTTTTCCCACAATCCTGACTTCATTTAAGACTCTATTCAGAAGTCACTTTTTCATAAGGGCCTCCCCTCCTCACATTATCTAAAGTGGCATTCCTGGAGTGCCTGGATGGTTCAGTGGATTAAGCCTCTGCCTTCGACTCAGGTTATGATCTCAGGGTCTTGGGATTGAGCCACATGTCAGGCTCCCTGCTCATCAGAGAGTTTGTTTCTCTCTTTCTCTGCACCACCCCCACCAGTTTGTGCTCTCTCTCTCTTTCTCTCTCAAATAAATAAAATCTTTAAAAAAATAAAGTGGCATTCCTCCTCTTCTCTTAACCTTGTTCTTTTTAAATAGCATTTATTAATTCTTGACATAAAATATATTGATTTATTATCCCTATTCTCCCTAAGAACATAAGAATATGTTTTATGTATTTAGTAATTTCTATGTTACATGCAGTGCTATGTCCCTAGTACCAAAACAGTGATTCACATAGTACATCTTAAATATATACTTATTGAATGAATAGCTGAATGGTTATCTCTGTGACAAGTTAGCATTACATATTGGTTCCTTCCTCACTTTTAGCCTAGGATTTAACTATCATAAAACCAGATTTTCATTTTATCTAAGTTTCTAGAAAAGAGAATCAGAAAACAGATGACTCTTTGCCCTTTTACTTTTACTATTGTGAATAGGAAAAAATACTTTATAAGATTAAAAAGAATTTAAAAAATAACACTAGTCACCCCTCTTACTGAAAATCTAAGACTGAAATACTTTCATTTATTCTTTTCCTTCTGTTACAGAGAACGTGGAGCTGAGAAAAAGATAGATAGGTCACTGATGGAATTACTTAGTACTTCCTGAATGAGGATGTAATTTTTATATCAGGCATCAATAGTCTATGTGGCTCTGGGGATTAAGCTGGATATTCAGCTTCTATTTCTGGACTTCTGACGGGGTTTTGGGTGACCTTTGGATAGTTAATGAGTTACCAGTGTTGACAAGGGTATGGTAAAGATTGATGATATGGATTCAATAAATTACTCAAAACTCTTTGGAGAAAATTGTATGCCACTTTCTTTCTCATATTTAATGGCTTTATATTATTAAACAACCTAGAAGACAGACATGCACTTCTGTCAATGACAAAATAATTTCTATCAGACCAATATCCTTACTTTCAACAACTATAAAAGCTATATAAAATGAATTTTACAAAATAACAATTTGAAGATACAAGAGTAAGAATGAACACATCCAGAATTTGAAGGACCCACATCCCAGAGAGAGAAGAAATGAATTGAGGTGAGCTCAACATTCTTTACCATTTTTGCATTTGAGATATTTGCTGATTTTTATCCTGTGAATGATGAAAGGTCTAGAAGCCAACTGGCAGATTAAAAGCTAAAAATATAAGTAGCAGTTTCAGTAGTCTCATTCCACTAGAGTGAAAAATAATTAGATTTCAAGACTGACCAAGAATGAGGAGACCTGATTAGTATTTCAGACTTTGAGCTGAGACTACTAAAAATCCATACCATAAGAAAGAAGGCAAACTAAAATATTTTTAAACTCTCAAAAGGGAAAAACTTTCCTAAAATTATCCAAATTTCTTATGAATTTTGGGTTAACTCTTTCTATTATAATTGCCTGCCAAGCAAAAATAAGTCCTCTCTGAAAGAAGATAATATCATATAGAATCACTGCAAATTTATAGACATAATTTCTTGAGTTTCCATGAAAATTACCAAGTATGCCAGTAGACAAGACCAGTTGACTAAAATAGAACTTACAGATGATGTAAATATTGGAATTAAAACAAGGCAAAGACCTTTCATTTTCTTAACAGTATCTTTTTTTAAAAAAAGGTTTAAAAGGTTTTATTTATTTATTTGAAAGAGAGAGAAAGAGAATGAGCATGAGCAGAGGGAGGGGAAAAGAGAGAGGGAGAAACAGGCTCCCCACTGAGCCGGGTCCAGGGTCTGGAGACCCTGAGGACCCTGAGATCAGGAACTGAGACAAAGGCAGACACTTAACTGATTGAGCCACCGGGCACCACAACAGTACCTTCCAAAGAATGAAATATTCTAAATTCGATGAAATCTAATTTATTTTTGTATGGGTTATGCTTTTGGAATATCATTTTAAGAAATCTTGGCCTAACCCTAGACAACAAAGATTTTTTCCTATGCTCAGAGAAAAGGCAATATAAAATCATAATGGAAGGATTAGCTAATAATGGAAATTTGAAAATGCACTTTATTATATTAGTTAAAAATAAAAGAGTAAAGACATCATTCTCTCTAGATTTTTTTAAAAAGGAGATAAAGGGGCACCTGGGTGGTTCAGTGGGTTAAAGCCTCTGCCTCCGGCTCAGGTCATGATCCCAGGGTCCTGGGATTGAGCCCCACATCGGACTCTCTGCTCAGCAGGGAGCCTGCTTCCTCCTCTCTCTCTGCCTGCCTCTCTGCCTACTTGTGATCTCTATCTGTCAAACAAATAAATAAAATCTTTAAAAAAATAAAAATAAAAAAGGAGATAAAATTTGACATTCATCATATTGACAAACTATTAATAGAAAATAACTTCCTTATCCTGATAAAGTTATATACAAACAAACCTACAACAGATGTTATCCTTAATGATTAATATTGTGAGTCTGTCTGCTGTGATCAAGAACTACACACAGAGACCAACTATCATTTCTCTTGTTCAACATTGTATCTTAGTCAATGCAGTAGACAAGTAAGAGAAATAAAATGTGTAAATTTTAGAGAGGAAGAAATTAAACTAATTTTTTTTATTCAACATGACTGGAGGCTTATAAAATTCAAAGGAATTTTTTTTAAAAAGTTCTAGAATTAATAACAAGAGTTTGACAAGGTAGTTGAACACATATTTATAAAAATATAAATTTATTTACATATATCAGAATGAAACAAAGAGAAAATAAAAATAAAGTAGAACATTTAGAGTTATCTCAAAAATATGAAATACCAGTAATAAAATCAACATTGAAAAGTAGAAAATAAAAAAACAAAAAATAATTAAAAAATTACAGACTTGATGTAAAGATATATGGTATTTACCGATCAGAGGAGACAATATTTTAAAGCAGTCTCACTGAATTTATTCTTAGATTTAATGTAATCCTAGTCAATATCTCCTTGTTGTTACAGAGAACATGGAGCTGAGAAAAAGATAGATAGGTCACTGATGGAACTACTTAGTACTTCCTGAATGAGGAAGTTCATTTTGTTTTGGGGGTGGTGTGTGGAGTGGTAGGTAATAGCAAGTATCATGAGGATATGGAGTAACTCCATGGGACTTTCCCACATTGCTGGTGGAAGTTTAAATTCTTTCAGTCATTCTGGAAAATTATGTGTCAGTATCCTCTAAAGCAGATTATAAACAAAACCTATTATCCAGTGTTTCCTCTCATGTAACAGAAATATGTAAACACGTGCAGCAAAAGTCATACAATATATTTATATAAGCACAACTGGTAATAGTCAAAACTGGAAATAACTCAAATGTCCATCTGTAGTAGGATATTTAAATAAATTATGGTCTTTTGGGTGGTGATTTTGAGAAGTCCATTATAGATCTTGGATACCACCCCTTTATCTGTAGTGTCATTTGCAAATATCTTCTCCCATTCTGTGGGTTGCCTCTTTGTTTTGTTGACTGTTTCCTTTGCTGTGCAGAAGGTTTTGATCTTGATGAAGTCCCCAAAGTTCATTTTTTTTTAAAGATTTTCTTTCTTTATTTGACAGAGAGAGAGAGAGATCACAAATAGGCAGAGAGAGAGGGGGAAGCAGGATCCCTGCTGAGCAGAGAGCCCCATGAAAGGCTTGATCCTAGGATCCTGAGACCACGACCCAAGCAGAAGGCAGAGGCCTAAACCACTGAGCAACCCAGTTGGCTTTTGTTTCATTTTTGCTTTTGTTTCCTTCCCCTTTGGAGATATATCTTGAAAGAAGTTGTGGTTGATGTCGAAGAGGTTACTGCCTATGTTCTCCTTTAAGATTTTGATGGATTCTTATCTCACATTGAGGTCTTTCATCCATTTTGAGTTTAATCTTTGTGTATGGTATAAGAGAATGTTCAAGATTCATTCTTCTATATATAGTTGTCCAATTTTCCCAGGACTGTTTATTGAAAATACTTCTTTCTGTTGGATATTTTTTCCTGATTTGTTGAAGATTAGTTGACCATAGAGTTGAGGGTCCATACCTGGGCTCTCTATTCTGTTCCATTGATCTATGTCTGTTTTTGTGCCAGTACCATGCTGTCTTGGTGATCACAGCTTTGTAATATAGCTTGAAATCAGGCAACATGATGCCCCCAACAGTGCTTTTCTTTTTCAACATTTCCTTGGTGATTCAGGGTCTTTTCTGGTTCCATACAAGTTTTATGATAGTTTGTTCCAGCAGTTTGAGAAATGCTGTTGGTATTTTGGTCAGGAAGGCATTGAAAGTATAGATTGCTCTGAGCAGCATAGACATTTTAACAATGTTTATTCTTCTAATCCATGAGCATGGAATGCTTTTCCAGCTTTTTGTGCCTTCTTCAATTTCTTTCATAAGTGTTCTGTAGTTTCTAGAGTATAGATCCTTTACCTCTTTGGTTAGGTTTATTCCAAGGTATCTTTTGGTTTTTGTTGCAAATGTAAATGGAAAAAATGGACAGAAGATGTGAACAGACACTCCTCCAAAGAAGACATACAGATGGCTAACAGACACATGAAAAAATGTTTAGCATAATTAGCCACCAGAGAAATCCAAATCAAAACCACAGTGAGATACCAGGTTACACAAGTTAGAATGGCAAAAATTGGCAAGGCAAGAAACAACAAATGTTGGAGAGGTTTTGGAGAAAGAGGAACCCTCTTACACTGTTGGAGGGAATGCAAGTTGGAATAGCCACTTGGGAAAACAGTGTGGAGGTTCCTCAAAAATTTAAAAATAGAGCAATTGCACTACTGGCAATTGCACTACTGGGTATTTATCCCAAAGATACAGATGTAGTGAAAAGAAGAGCCCCATGCACCTCAATGTTCATAGCAGCAATGTCCACAATAGTCAAACTGTGGAAGGATCCGAGATATCCTTCAACAGATGAATGGATAAAGAAGATGTGGCCCATATGCACAATGGAATATTACTCAGACATCAGAAAGGATGAATACCCAACATTTGCATCAACATAGATTGGCTGGAGGAAACTATGCTGAGCGAAAAAAATCAAGCAGAAAAATACAATTATCAAATGGTTTCACTTATTTGTGGAACATAAGGAACAACAGGCAGGACATTAGGAGAAGGAAGGGAAAAATAAAGGGGTGGAAATCAGAAGGGAAGACAAACTATGAGACACTGTGAACTCCAGGAAACAAACTGAGGGTTTTAAAGAAGAGAGGGGTGGGGGCGCCTGGGTGGCTCAGTGGGTTAAAGCCTCTGCCTTTGGCTCAGGTCATGATCCCAGAGTCCTGGGATCGAGCCCCACATCGGGCTCTCTGCTCCGAAGGGAGCCTGCTTCCTCCTCTCTCTCTGCCTGCCTCTCTGCCTGTGATCTCTGTCTGTCAAATAAATAAATAAATCTTAAAAAAAAAAAAAAAAGAAGAAGAGAGGGGTGGGGGAATGGGTTAGCCCAGTGATGGGTATTAAGGAGGGCAGGTATTGAAAGGAGCACTAGGTGTTAAATGCAAACAATGAATCATGGAAAAACACTAAATCAAAAACTAATGGTATACTGAGCAGTGACTAACATAACATAATAAAAATAAATAATAAATAAATAGAACAAAAGTTGCTTCAGTGGAATACTATATCGCTGTAAGAAATATATTATATTCATAATTATATTCATAATATAAAAACATGAATTGATGCTCCAATCATGTTGAACTAATGAAATATTACATAAAGTTAGATACTGTATGATTTTATTTATACAAAATTAACAGTCAAAACTAACTTATGGAAATAAAAGTCACACAAGAGTGGTAATCTTTGGTGTGGGAATGAGAAGAGATAGCTAATGATAAGCAGAGGGGACAGGGAGGATTTGGGATTTGGTGATCTATTTTTGGTCTCAGTGATGAAGGTTACAACAATGTGTTTTCTTGCCAACATTCATTCAATGACATACTTACAATTTGCATATTTTTGTTATACCTTAAATATCATAGTTACTTAAAAAATACATACATTAAAAGAATTACATAATCCTCTTACTTTATTATGTATACTGTCTGGAACACTGTGTAATATGATCAAGTTTCGATTATTCACATGAGCATTATGTGGTTTATCAATCATCTTGGAAAAAATAATTCTAGATGGATTTCTCTACATTATTGCCTGGGCATTATTTTGCTGTTGACATTTGAATTTCACAATTAAGAAACACAGAAAATAATTTGGGAGGCATAGCATTTACAAAAAAATACTCAGGTAACATATGCCAAAACAAGCATACATAAATTTCAGATTATTAGCCTCTTGGGATTTTCTGTGCTTTCCTTTCAGGCTTAGCAACAAAATGAGAAGCTGATGATCTCACAGTGTATTGTTTCCTTGAGAAATAACATTTCTAAGGGCTTAACTGATGCATATACATCTGATCTACTCCTCGAGGAATACAAACTCGGATACCTACAGGGACCAGCTGGAAACAGAAATGAGGTAAATGGGCTTGGTAAAGTGAATCACTTTACAGAAAATCACTAAATACAAAATAAATGGAACCAGCAGAAGAATGATGATGAACGACATCTGACACCAGGAATTGATGGAAATCCTTGTAAAATGGAGAACACATGTTCTCTGCAAGGGCTGGAACTTGGCTACATGCAGGCACGAAGACACACTGTGTCCCACTGTTTTGAAGTATGAGCAGGAACCCAGAGCCCAGAATTTGGTAGATAAGCATGTTGATGTTAAAAAGCAATAATTATCGCTAAGACTTGTAAATTTTACTATTAGGTGATGAGGTGTGGACCTATTCTTGTTGATTCTGAGGGGGGTTCTCTGCACTTCCTGGATTTTGATGCTTGTTCCCTTTGCCATATTAGGGAAATTCTCTACAATAATTCTCTCCAATATACCTTCTGCTCCCCTCTCTCTTTCTTCTTCTTCTGGAATCCCAATTATTCTAATGTTGTTTCGTCTTATGGTGTCACTTATCTC
>PISX010033788.1:0-14698 GCA_004024625.1 Mellivora capensis | reverse complement strand
CTGGACTCCTGGGTCTGAGGGAGGAGGGGCTGGGGGCCTGGACTCCTGGGTCTGAGGGAGGAGGGACTGGGAACCTGGACTCCTGGGTCTGAGGGAGGAGGGACTGGGGGCCTGGACTCCTGGGTCTGAAGTGGGGGGAGTTAGAAGTCCTTGTTTCTGTGGGTAACAAAAGAAAAGCTGCGTTAAAAACCACTTTGATGTCCCCCTGTACTTCAGTTTTGCCCTTGCCGTGACCAACAGGTCTGTGAACCTCACGGAAGGTTTCCCCTATATCAGGTAGTTATGGTGCTGGCGGGGCGGGGGGTTCCGAGGGAGAAGAGGTGGCCTGGCTCCGAGGAGCCACAGGACGATTCTTCCTTTTCCCCAGCCTCTGTGGGTCTTACCCCCCTCAGAGCTGCATCTTCAGCCAGCTGCTCAACATGGGAGCTGCTATGGGTAAATATCCTCAGCCCTTCTCGTTCAGGGGAGAACCCCACCCCCACCTTCACCCCTACCCCACGCCTACCTTCACCCCTACCCCCACCCCTACTCCTACCCCCACCCCCAGCCAAGGGGGCCCCGCCCCGGCCCCGGCCCCAGGGGTCCAAGCCCCCACCCCTCCCCCAGATGTGGGAGTTAGGCCCCCACCCCTAGACGCCCAGTCTCTCCGCACCCCCTCCCCAGGAGTCCGGGCCCGGCTTGCCCGCCCACTTCCCTCTCCTCCCAGCCGCCTGGATCTGCATTATCCGTTACCACCAGCTCCGGGACTGGGGAGTCGGAAAATGGTTTAACCGGCTGATCCTGTGGACGGGGCTCCTGTGTGCCCTGGGCACCTCCGTGGTGGGCAACTTCCAGGTGAGAAGGCATCCGCTCGTGGAGCGCAGCCAGGAAGGCCGACGAGCCCGAGTCCGGGACTACAGCTCCCAGCATCCCCCGGGGCCTCTGGCTTCTCATTGTGGGGGCTCGTCCGCGCACGGCCTTCTGGGACTTGTATTTCTCTTGCCGTCCTTGGGCCGGGGAGGGAGATGAGCTCCTCTGCGGTCTGAACCGAGGCCTCCGTGGGAGGCCTTGGTGCAATTATTCACGGAACCCCAGAAGACTGGGGCAATTTACTGCCGTCCCTTACCCCTTTGCCCTTTTAATAATGAAATTACTTAGAGCCGCTCATTCTCGCCACTTAGATGGAGCGTTCGCTCCGTGCGGGGCGCTGGGCTTTACCCTGTGTAGGTTTTCAACCATCTCAGTAACAGCCCTAGACAGACCCTTTCGGTCAAATCCGACAGAGGGTTTTTTTTTTAATTTTTTTGTTTTTGTTTTTGTATTAATCAGCTGGTTTGTGGTGGTCAGAAATGAACCCAGATTCAGACTCTAGAACTCGCATTGTTCACCTTGAGGTTCACTAGATATTTGTAGAACAAAAGAAGGGACAATGATTGGAGAGAGTCTGTTGATAATTGTATGTTGATATTTAATTTTACCGTGGTGTCTCTGACTCCTGACCTCTCCTGATGAAAGTACCACGGGGTAAGAGGCAGCCTTCCACTTGCTAAGAAAAATTCCCCACCACCCGTTGCTCATCATTGATTCCTGGGATCCTCTACTTTAACTTCTTAAAACAAAATTTTTTTATGAAAGATTTTTATCTTTTCGAAAGCGAGATCATGAGCAAGGGGGAGGGGTAGAAGGAGAAGCAGACTCCCTGCTGAGCGGGGAGCCTGATGCAGGACTTCATCCCAGGACCCTGAGACCATGATCTCAGCCGAAGGCAGACGGTCAACCAACCGACTGAGTCACCCAGGTGCCCCTCTTCTTAAAATTATTATATTGCGCCCATAAGGAGCCTTCTAAAGACATTTCCCGCTGGTCATCGCTTCCCCTCATTAAACTTTTAATATTTAGAAAATATTAAATGACATACACTATGTATCTACAAGCCACAAACCATTGCAATCTTTAAGAACTTCCAAAACCAATTTTTCAGCCCCTGGGTGGCAATATCAGCCCTCCGCCACCCCAGCTGAGAATGAGAGATTTTATTGCACTAATATTTCCTGAGCGCCTACAATGTGCCAGTCCCCATATTCCGGAGTGAGGCCGCAGCAGTGAGCACAGTCTGCTGGGTGGGTCAAGGACCTCCCCATCACACCCCTCATGTCCCTGCCCCCCACCCCCCACCTGTGTGTATCTACCTTCCTTTCAATTCTTGTCCCTTTTCTTCCCAGCAAAAGAACCAGCTGCGCGTGCACCTGGTCGGGGCCTTCTTCGCCTTATTCATGGGCAACTCCTACTTTTGGCTGCAGCTTATCCTTGTCTGGTGGATGAGGAGACTGCCCCAGCCCGGGGCCCCCTGGATCGGGCCACTCCGTCTGGGCCTCTGCAGCCTCTGCACCATCCTCTTGGTGACCAGTATCCTTCCTGGGGCCAGTGGCAGGGGTTGGGGGGGGGGCGGTCCTCCACTGGGGTGGTTTGGCTTCATGCAGTCTGTTCTCGGCCTCAGTCTTCTGGGGATGATAGCATCCTGGGAAGTGTCAGCCTTGGGGACAGGCACCCTGGGCTGAATTCCACCTCCCCTGCCTGCTAGCCGGGTGTTGGTGGGGGAGGGACTCCACGGGCTGGACTCAGTGTCTCAGCTCCTGCAGCTCTCCAGTGTGGAGGATAACAGGGCTGCCCCCGGAGCTGGAAGGAATGAAGGGAGTAATGCACGTGAGGTGCTTAGCTCGGTGACCAGTGCAGCGAGCTGCCAAGAAATACTGGGAGGATGGCAAGCCAGCGGCGGCAGTCTGTTTGGGGTATCTGCCCTGTGCTGGGCATCATGTTGAAGACTGGAAACTGAGGTTCGGAGAGGGGGAGTCTCTTGGCCAAGACGTGTCGCGGAGTCCAGCGGTGGCGCTGGTGGTGGATGGCAGGGAGGCAGCTTGCACAGGCTCTGGAGAACAATCCGCATCTCTTCCCCACTCCTTGTTTGGTTCTGTCCTGTTAGCAGCTCCTGCTGGCCTTGGTGGAAGAGTTCACAGCCCAGAAACTGGCCAAGGCAGCAAATCAGGGCTGGTCGTTAACCATTCACCAGCATGCCTGCCACTGGCTGAAAAGTCTACCCAACCCAGTTCTGAGTCACGGGAGCCCAGATGCTCTTTGCCAATCTAGCGTGCCTCTGGGTGACTCAAATCACTGTGCTTCAGTTTCCGTATCTGTCAAACGGAGTTGTTTTGATCGTAATAATGGTTGTTACTGGGGCGCCTGGGTGGCTCAGTGGGTTAAGGCTGCTGCCTTGAGCTCGGGTCATGATCCCAGGGTCCTGGTATCGGGCCCCGCATCGGGCTCTCTGCTCTGCGGAGAGCTTGCTTCCTCCTCTCTCTCTGCCTGCTTGTAATCTCTGTCTGTCAAATAGATGAATAAAATCTTAAAAAAAAAAAAAAATGGTTGTTACTGGCAAAGTGCCCTGAGAGAGGAGAGGCTACAAACATAGCGTTAGGGATCCATCTCCTCCTTGGGGAGAATGGAGGGGAGGCCAGAAGGCTGCTGGTGCTCAGAAGAGCCTACCGGGAGACCGGTTTCTTCCTGGGGGCAATAGAGAGCCATGGGAAGCTTATGAGTGGGGGAGGAACAAAGCCAATTCTGGGGGTAACCCCCTTGTGTGGGTGCTCTCGCCCCTCCTTTGCTCTAGGATTCATGGGATCAGGGGTGATGTCACCTCATGCACTGCCTAAAAATCCTTGGATGAATGAAATAGTATCTGAAGTGATCTAGGAGGGATTGGGAGCTGGCTTGGCCGAGAAGCAGGAAGGCTGTTGCAGTGAGATCTCAGGAAGCCGCGCGCCTCTCTGCTCGTTTGAGCTTGGAGTGAGTGTGGGCTCGCAGCTGGAAAGGTTTTCCGGGGGCACCCCGAGGGCGAGCCTGAGCAGGACAAGCGTGTGGGGAACAGTCTTGGCCAGGGAGGAGGGCGTTTGCGCTGGGTCTGGGAGGCGCAGGGGGGGTGGCCTGCCGGACGCCATTCTGGCCAGGGTGGGGCAGCTGCGTCCTGAGAGCCGCCTGGGCCTGGTGACCTCGCTGGGCTCCTGGATCCTTCCTGCTGCGTGTGGCCCTTGACCTTGCTGTAAAGTGATGATCCTCCATTTCTGGCCGCTGCGCTCGGCCTCTGCCGCCTGCGAGTGGGCCATCGCCATGCTGCTGTTTGCACTCTTCGGCCTGTTCGCTGTGGACTTTTCCTGCCTGGACGGCTGCACCCTGCATCTCCAACCGGGCCGCCTCGGCCCCCCGCCGGCCTCCCCCACCTCCCTGCAGATCCACCTGTGAACAGGAGGCCGGGTGACGCGGTCTGGGCCCCTCCCTCCGTGCTGCCATCAGGGCCACCCAGGAACTGAGAGGCCAAGGCCAGCCAGCCATCCCTGCTCAAGGCTATTTATTATTATTATTATTAATTTTTTTTTTTTTTTTGCCGCCGGCGGAATCAGAGACACGGACGCAGGCAGGATCACGCGAAACCAGAATTCCTTCCGGAGAGCAAATCCGTACAGAAGGTTGTGAGGGAAGGGGGAGAACCGGGGAAGGGGGGGCCTGGGAAGGAGGAGTTGGGGACACAAGGACAGATGGCCTTCTCTGTCCGGATCTGCTAAGCCACCCCAACCAGCCCCCGTCCCTCCCCCACCCCACCCCGCAGAGAGATTGATCAATAAATAAAATAATAAATTAATCAATAAATAAAATAGAAACAGCTCCCCCGCCCTCAGTCCCCCCTAGAACCACCCCCCATTGGGCACGGCCCCCTGAGCCCCATCCCTGCAGGGCAAGGCCGGGTTTGTTGTGTCTCTCCCCTCCCTACATACTCCATGGGCCTTATTTACAGATTCACAGTTGGGGGGGCAGGGAAGGGGGGTGGAGGGGGCTCCCCTCCTTCCCTGGCCCCCTGGGGTCAGGGCAGAGGGGTCCCGTTGGTGGCCAGGAGCTTCTTGTCCTTAGCAGGGCCTCGGCGGGGAGAGCTGGTCAGCTCTGGGTCTGGGCGGCTGGCTTGGGGCTGTAGGCTTCTCGGTGGGGTGCCAGCAGGCCGAGTCTGGGCCCCGTTCTTCTCATCTGTGGAGGAGGAAGCAGTGCGGCATCAGGAACCTCGAGGCTGCCGAACCCCAAGGAACACGTTCCAGCAACATCGTGGTGAGGCCAAAGGCCTCCATCACGGGGCTGGAAGCCTGGGGGGATGGCTGCCAGGAGGACACCCATTCGCAACCAGACCCAGCAATGTCACGGACAGCAGGTCATACATCCTGGACCCCTCCAACCCTCGTGGCTTTGGAAACCGGGCCAAGTTAGTCCCAGCGAGACCCAGAGGCCCGACTCTAGGGGCCTTGTCACAGACTCCGGCTATGATGTCACTCGCTAAGGGACAGCTTGTCACAGCAGCAGACCACATTCATGTCCCCAGATCACAGCCAAAGGTCTCCTTCTGCTACCCTGGTTGTTAGGGGAATGCTCCTTAGTGACAGGGCACAGGGGAGCCTACAGGGGATTGTTTGGGGGATCTGAACAAACACGGAGGGCTGCTTGCCCTTCTCCAGAACACTGTTCCAGAACCTTCGTTAGCAGGAAGTTCCACAACCCCACACTGAGACTAGGCACCCTCTGGGGGGTCCATGGAGGTGACCTCCCCGGCCACGAGGGCTTCTCAGGTCGGGATAGCCCATGCCCTGGATGGAGCTCAGGCCCCAGCCTCTCTGAGAATCTGTGATCCTCGCCCATGGACCAAAGCCCTGGGGCCCTTGCTTAGCAAGTCGCCCCTCTGGCCCACAGGATAAAGGAGGGCCACATGGCTTCGGACCCCTGCCTCCCACCTGCCAGGGCCTGCACGGAGGGCTGGTCATGAGTGCTCAGCAGCTGTGCCTGGATGGTCTCCACCACTCGCTTGAACCGACGGCTGGGACCTGGAGAGGATACGGAGATGGGCTGATTTGGGGACAGAGACAGAAAAGGCCCTCCCACCCAGTGGAAACCAGCAAAGGACTCGCCTCCTCTTGGGCTCAATTTCCCGCCCTGTGTTGGGAGTAGGTATAAACCTGCGATTTGCAAATGGGACTAAGAAAGATTGGAGTTAAAATAATGATGGGTGTGGCTTTCTATTTATCTTGTTAGTTTCTAGCTGAGGCCACGAAGAGCCAGAAATATAAGAAAAATAAACAGAAAGTTTAAAAAAATCTTAAAATTGAGGAAGTCCTGCATATTAGCCTTTAATATGGAGGAGGGGGCTCATAGGGTCAGTGTACCTGAGCACCATCTCCTCCCCCCTCCTGCTGCCCTCCGGGGCCACTCTCCCAGCTCAGCTGTCTCGAGCATCCCACACACCAGAGTGGAGGCAGTCTCTCGCCGAGGGAAGCTTACCGGAGATGAGCGTAAAAGTGACCGAGTAGATGCCACCACCGCCACTGCCATCCCGTCGTGGGGAAGGCTCTGGGCCCTCTGAGGAGCTGATGTCCACCTGGAATCGGACGGGCTTCTGGAAGACGGATGGGCCGCCACTGGCCTTGTACTCGGCCCTGAAGCTGGTCTGTGACAGCACACTGTGACTCAGGCTGGGGATCTGAGACAGGCAGGGGACAAAAGGAGGGGGTGATTCCAGTGACCTGATTCCAGGGACTGGATAGCCAACCCCACAAAGACCTCTGCCCAATGAACTACAAGTTCCATCAGCCACTAGGGGGAAAGAATAACAGGAAAGCCATTGGGAGCCCCCATTGCCTGCTGGGACTTGTAGTTTTCTTGTCCCACTATAAACGACATCAGAGGAATGGCTGGTAACAGGGCGTCTCACATCTAGGCGTCAGCCTCAGGCTCCAGAATTACATGACGCAAACTTCTCTGCCACATCTGTGTCAGAACCTGTAAGTCCCACTAGCTCCTAGAGCAAAAACCCAGAGGTCCCTGGGGAAAGAGCGATCTGTTTGCTAATCTCGGACCTGGTGGTCAGGGAATGGCAACTCACTAATACGCTAGGAAGGTGTCCTTTGCACCACCTCCAGGCCCCAGGGTCCAGTAAACCTCTCCACCTCCCTGCCCCTACAGTGACCCAACCCAACTCTGAACGGAAAACTACAGATCCCATGAGCCTCAGGAGGAAGTCAGGCCAGAGCGGAGGCGGCGGACTCCAGGGGCTGCTGGGATTTGTAGTCCTGTGCTGGCCAGGACACATGGAGGCCCAGGCCTCTCACCGACAGGAAGGCATGGACGATGTCCGCTTTGATGCTGCTGAGAGGTTTGTCCTTCAGCACAAGGAATATTTGTTCTTCTTTGTCCAAGGAGATGAAGTTCCCAAACCAGGAGCGTTTTGCCAACCTGAGTGAAAGGGTAGGGTTGGAGGTGGGTCAAGAGGGGGCTCCGGGAATAAATCCCTCCCTCCAACCTCTGGCTTCCCTTCCCTGTCAGACTTACTCCGGAGAGGACTCTGGCGTCAAACTGGACATCTCCTCGGCAGTGGGGACTGGCGTGCGGTGAGCGAGGGGAGAGTCTGGTTAACACTTGCCCATCACCCTGGGGTCCAGCACGCGGGCCAGCAGTGCCCTCCAACTAGAGATTCCAGATCCTAGTGCCCATTCACCTCCCAGTAGCTAAAGCCCACATGGCATGCTACCTGGTGGTCCTGCTGGGGATGCCAGCCCACCCCAGGTAGACCACGCCCTCCGAGGGCGGAACTTGCTCGCCATGATCCAATGGGAAGACGACCCAAGGCACTGAATGGAGGTTGTCCTTCAGAGAGGTTCCTCCTTCCTCCAGCTCTGGAAGCCACACCCCCTGTCCCCAACCCCTGAATTTCTACTCCCAGCCCCATCTTCTCACAGGACACGGGAATCTAGGCCCCCAGCCCTTGCGCCCTGGGGGATCCCGTACCCTGCATCTTGCGCCGGTGAAAGCGAGGGGAACCCAGGAAGCTGTTTCGGATGGAGTTGAGACGACTCCTCCAGGCGGCTCCCCCAACGCCACCTCCGGGGCTTGGGGGTGGCGTTGTTCCTGGCGTCCCAGTGGGGCTGGCCCGGGGCGTGTGCAGGGGCGAATGCAAGGGGGTGCCCCCAGAGGAGCGTGGGGAACCTGGGGGGCCAGGCAGGGGTGTGGAGCGGGCACTGGGGGGCGGAGGCTGCTCCCCGGCACCCCCACCTCTGGGGCCTCGAGAAGGCAGCGTCTGCGTTTTGGAAGTCGGGGAGCCCCCGCCCCGAGCCTCATCTCCGGCCCCGGGCTCCGGTGAGAAAGAAAAGACAGGACTCTGTGGAAGAGGGGAACCTGGTGAGATGGCGGACTACAACTCCCAGGAGCCTTTAGGAACCCCATAGGCCCATACTCACAGAGATGGGTCCCGATGCATGCTGGAACTTGTAGTCCAATTATTACCTGCCCGCCCCTCCCCCTCTTTTTAGGGGACAGGGGCTTTTTCTATCATGCTCACTGCTGTAGCACAGTGACTGGTACACCGTAGGCACTCAATTAGCTTTTGTTAAGTGCATAAAGGAACCCTTGAAACACTAAAAACCCAATTCTATCGGAGGTGGAAATGCACAATGCACTAAAACGTGATTGGGGGCCCCTTAGGGACAAAGAGGCAATGCCTCAAGACTTCGTGGGAATTGTAGTTTCCGGTCCAGTGTTCACCCCTTTACCCCTTCTTAATGAATCGGGGCTTACCCGTGGGCTGCTGAGAGGGCTGGAGGACAGGCCGGTGGAGGCTCCACTGACACTACGGGATCTGTTTCCAGGAGAGATTTTTTGTTTGCTTGTTTTTAAATCAGGTGTGTGGGTTTCTCAAGGCTCAGATGTCCTTTCCCTTCCACACACCTTTGCGATGGGGACTTGAGGCCCTGAGAGGGGCCCCTGAGGTGGAGCTGGGGCTAGAACCCTGAACCCCCTCCCCACCCACCCAGAGCTGTGGACCCGCGGGAGGGCCAGGGGCTCTCACCTCTGACTGTGCTGGGCCATCTCCAGGGCCCGGCGGGTGGGCACTGGGGAGCCACCGCCCCCAGCATCCGTGATGCTCAGAACTTCCATGGACTTCCTCTCTGGCCGCCGCTTCCCGTGTCGGCTCAGCATGGGGGAATCCACACGTTTCCGAGGGGGGTCTGAGGGCGGAGAGTTTCAAGCCAGTCAGAAGCCATCTTCACCTGTACATGGCTGTACATGGCGCCCGCACAGGTGGGAAACGGAGGTCCAGAGCAGAGACTTTGGACAAGGTCACAGAGCGGGTCAGGGAGCCTAAACCCAGAAGCTAGGGGTGCCTGGGTGGCTCAGTCGGTTGAGTGTCTGCCTTCGGCTCAGGTCATGATCTCAGGGTCCTGGGATCGAGCCCCGCATCGGGCTCCTGCTCAGTGGGGAGACTGCTTCTCCCTCTGCCCCTTACTCTGCTGGTGTTCTCTTTCTCTCTCAAATAAATAAATAAAATCTTGAACAAAACAAAAGCAAAAACCCAGACACTAAGGCCTGCAGCCCCTTCCGCCGCTCCAGAGTCTGGAGTCTGGACCCCCAGCCCTGCCTTCTCACCCACATCATTCCGGGGAGGCAGGTCCTGGTCCTCACAGCTGGGATACCGCTCCTTCCGATCCAGAAGCAGATAATATATCATCTTTTCTTGGTTCTCCCTGATGGGGAAGGGAGGGAGGGGGTGGGAGAGGCCTGGGGTCAGGAGTCGGGCTCCAGAGGTCTCACCCCCTCCCTGCAGCTGTGGCTCTCGGGGGCCTGGTACGCCGGTATCTGCGCCCATGCTTCCCTCTTCCTAGGCATGGGCACGGTGAGACTTTTTGTGTCGGTGCACACCGGACCCTTACTTGACTTAGCCGTGACCGTTCCGAATAACCGAGCACTTGCTATTTGCAAGCACTCCGTGGGGCACCACGTGGGTATCACCACCTCCGGATACTTTGCAGCGTCTTGTCTACCCACGCCGCCCCGCGTCCTACCGCCCCCTCCTGGTTGTTCTGGGAACAGCTCCACGTGGGAACGCTAAGCCACGCCCCCTCTAGCCGCCGGGCGCCACGCCCCACGGAGTCTGCGCGTGCGCGAGGTCCGGGCGCGCCCTCCGCTGGCTGGTTGGGGCGCTGCGGCCGGCTGGCGGGATGTCAGCCAGCTGGTGTGCGTCCCTGGAGCAGGGGGCCTTACTCCTCGCTGCGCAGCTCGCGGTGCAGCCGCTCGCGGTCCCTGAAGCAGCCCAGCGAAGCCATACTCTCCAGGACGTCGGGGTCCAGCTCTCCGTTCGACGGCAGGCTCCGCATGGCCACCCGGCGGCCTGGGGCTGGCTCCAGGCAAGGGTCCGGCTCGTGTTTCCCGCCCCTGGGGAGGGGGAAAAACGTTACAGAGTACCGGGCGTCCGGATTCGAGCCCTCTCCACCCGAGGCGCGGGTGTCAGGGCCCCAGCCTGCTCCTCCCTTGGGAACCCAGGAGTGCCGGCTCCCAGCCCCTGCTGCGCCTGTGTCCTCCTCCCCTGGGACCCGGAAATCCGATGCCCCAGCTCCTCCTCCTTGAGCAACCTTGGTATCCCACCCTCCAGCTGCTTCTCCCGCTGGGGACCCTTGATATTTGGGCCCCCTCCCTTTCTGCCCCAGGGAGCCAGGTGCTCAGTTGTCCCATACTCACAGGTACCAAGGGTGTTTCTGAATTTGCTCCAGCTGTGCGGAGGGAGAGAAGCAGAAATGAGGTCGTGTGAACACAGTGGGCCGCAAGGAAAGTTGATGGGGTGGCTCTGGGGGTCCGTAACAGTGCCCCCTCCTCTCCACCAGAGGTAGGATGACAGCTTAGGTCTTTCCCTAGTGGCGACTGGGCACCACGACCAGTGACCACAGGCCTGGGACACTGCCTGTGTGTATAGTGGCACCCCTTCCCCTGTGAGGGACCTGCCCAGCTTGGAGGGTGCGTTTTGCAGACCATGGGCTGCTGCTCATCCAGTGACCTCCCCCGCCCCTGCCCCCAGCCATCACCCCCAGGACTGACAGGCAATTCCTGGAAGTCCATTCTCATGGTCCCCCTAGGGGTTCTGTCCTCATGACCCACTGCTCCCCCCAACTCACACTGAGCCTTTTCTCAGGCTCCACTTCAATCATCCCTCTCAGGAGGCTCTGGCAGTCTGGAGGGATGAAGTGGGGCATGTGGAAGACGCCCCGTTTCACCTTCTCCAGCAGCTGGCGGAGATTGTCATCATCAAAGGGCAGAGCCCCCTGCGGAGAAATAACAGGACCCTCACACAGAGCTTAGGGTGCCTGAGCGAGAGCCTAAGCGCTTGACACGTCGGCGCGTGTTGTCCTTACCACAAGCACTGGCAGGCAGGGGACTATGACCATCCCACTTTACAGATGGGGAAACTGAGGCATGGAGAGGTCCAGCAACTGGCCCACAGCCTCTGAGCCGGTAGGTGGCAGAGCAGGGGTGTGGCAACAGACAAGTCAGGCCCCAGGCCTTAAGAGGCTGCGGTTGCAGCATGGAGGGTGAACCTGAGGAACAGGTTTCTCCCCAGACCGGTTTCAGGAGGGGTAATCTTCACGCACTCGTCCAACTAAAGGGGAGCATCCGCTTTGGGTCAGGGATCTCGTACTGGACAAAACCAGCCCTCGCACTCCTACAGCTCACACCCTAGACTGCGAGACCCCAGTGCCTAAAGGAACTTCAATGGCCTCATCATGGAGCTGGCACCCCTGCTGTCCCCCAGGTTCTGATCTGGCCATGAGGGATGGAGCAGGGGACAACACCAGGTCCCTGGCCTCACAGAGCTTTGTGTCCAGCGGTGCCCGGCACACACAGATTAACCAACAGCGGTTGCTGAATGAGTAGTGGGGAGGGCAACCAATAAAGGGACACATAGGACGAGACAGGCGGGAGTCCGTGAGAGGAGATGAGCGGAGTGAGCAGGTAGCTGAGGGGGAGCAGGGGAGTCGGGGGGCAGGAGCCTCGGAGGAGATGATGCTGGGCAAAAACTTGCAGGGGTGACGGCATGAGTCTCTAAGGGCTTTTCCAGGTGTTGCCCCTGGTGTCAGAGGCCTCTGGACTGAGGAGGCAGGGCGTGGGGGTACAGGGGGAGAGGGGCACCCCGCAATGCTGGTCTGGGGCCCGGAAGCCTAGATGAGACTCTGCTTGTCTGTCTCATTCAGTGTGGCCGTGTGTTTGTTGTTGGCCTTGCCCCTGAACCTCCACTTCCCAGCCCCCAGAACAGCGAGAAGTGTGTTGTTCACGCTGCCCGGTGTGTCTCTTATAGGAGCTCAAGCTAAGGCAGACGTCCTCCCACGAGCAGTTGATCCGTTCCCGCGGCGCGCGTGGCCAACAGTGTTCTAACGCACGCCGGAGAGACGCTCCACGAGCACAGGAATTTTCTCGGCGACACCAAACACCCTGCCTGTTCTCGGGAACACACGGCGGCTCTCTGGGCGCGAGCATTTAAAATCACCAACAAACAGCGCAAAAAAGCAAAAATGGTGGCACTCCATAGACCGCAGAAGACACACTTGTTTACAGGATGGACTGAAACCGGGCGTGGGGCGGGGAAGCAGAGGGTCGCCTTGTGCTACTTTGGCTGGGACACGCGTGACAGGGACTCAGCTTTTTCTCTGCTCTGCGCCCATCTGGGAACGACCTCGGAAACGCCAAGAGTGGGAGGCTGTAGGTAAACCCCAGGGAGTGTGCAGCTTCTCAGATACGGAACCCATCAATTATGAGGGTCAGCCGTAATGATAACAGTAACTACTAGTAATGGGGCACCACTCAGAAGCTTTCCTCTAGGGAAACGCTCGCGACTCCTGGTACCCTAACTACCGGCCCTGGGCAGGCGAGGAAACGGGCCTGGAGAGGGAGAGCGACCGGCTTGCTCACGGGTGGCGGAGCCGGGGGTTTGAACTCAGCTGGCTGGGCTCCAGAATCACCAGCTGCAGAAGGGCGGAGGCCTGCACTGCTTGAACCCGCCTCCCGGGCGCCCCCCATCTCCCCCGGGGGAGCTGTGAGCCCCGGGCGTGTCCATTGAGCCTCCGTTCCCTCAGTGTCATCCAGGCTCCTGGGTGAGAGACCACACACGGATCCCAGCCTTGCCGCCGTGCAGCAGTGTGCCTGCGAGCCAGTCACTTCTCGTCTCTGGAGTTTTCGAGAGAAGTGCACGAGGTGATGTGCTTGGAACAGTGCCTGGCACAGAGTAAACTTTCCATTTACTCACGCCACGTGTGTTAACGGAGCCGACTACATGCCAGCTCGGGTCATGGTGAGCCAAAAGAATAAAACCCACAGAGACAAAAGCCCTGACTTCTGGGAGCTGATGCTGTAGAAGGGGACACCGCACAAGGAACTCACAACTCAACACATGATGGCAACTCTGAGAGTCGCCAGGAAGGACAGAACCTCCCACAGAGGGTCTGACCTCATGGGGCGGGGGGGAACAGGAGCGAAGAGAAGTCTAGTTGTGAACTGGATGAGCAATGGGATTGGTCGGGACGGAAGAGTGTTCTAGGCAGAGAAGAGCAGGTGCAAAGGCCCTGGGCTCACAGGCCTGCTCTGATTATATTAGTTATTACCATATGGCAACAAGCTCCCTAGAACAGCCACTGTCCCAAGCCATCCAAGGGCTCCTGGCTGCCCCGTCCCTTTCGGGGACACCCTGGACTAGCTCACAGTGCTGTGACTCAATGGTTAGCTCTGGGCACACAGCAAGTGTGGGGCAAGGGTGCTCAAGGGTCTTGGTCTGCTGGTTCCTGCCTCCCACCTTCCTGATACCAGTTAAATATTTGGAAGACAACACCTGAGGGGAAAGATGGAACTTACTTAATGTTTTGTGCTCCCACCAGGCAGGGCTGTTCTAGAAAGTGGGGCAGGAGAGGTGAGGGGCACCTTACCACAAGCAAGGCAAAGAGGATGACTCCACAGCTCCACATGTCTGCCCGGCGGCCATCATACTTCTCCCCCTGGAAAGGAGAAGGCCCGGCCATGACAGGGTCTCTCCACCATGCTCTCTCTATGCCTCCCTCCTCTCCACCCGCTCACTCACCTTAATCACCTCCGGACACGCATAGTGGGGGGACCTGCGGGAGAGAGGCAGTGTGAGCCTCTGGCCGGCTTCTCGCCCCTTCCCTGGGACGACGGAGGCCAGGCCCCCACTCACCCACAGCTGGTCTCCAGGAGGCTGTCCCCCACCTGCAGGGACGCCATGCCAAAGTCTGCGATGCGGATGTTGTTTTTCTCATCCAAAAGCAGGTTCTCGGGCTTCAGGTCTCTGTGGCTGAGACAGGCAGGTGGGGCTCAGGCCTCTGCCCTCCTCCTGGAGGCCGAGGCCCCGTTTGCTATCTCTCAGAGGCGGGCACTTCTGGAAACCATTATGGACAATTCCAAACGTGCCTCAAGCAGTGAGAAGAACATGAGGAAGCCCCATGTACGGATCCCATGAGGAAGCCCCATGTACCGATCCCATGAGGAAGCCCCATGTACCCATCCCCCAGACCCACCTGTATCGACTCAGGGCAAATCTTCCCTCTTCTCTACCTAGACACACTCTCTCCTTCCTCCACTGGATTATTTTGTAGGAGACCCCGGACCGTATATCATTTTATCCACAAATATTTGAATATCTACCACGTGAAATATTCTGAGCAAAGAGGGCTAATGTTGAGCTATTCAACATTGAAATATTAAAATACTTCCATACTGAATAATAAAAAGAATATGGTCACCCCAAGCCAGTCACTGGTCCCTGGAGGGAAACCCCTCAAGTTTTAAGGGTTGATGTCTGGAGGGGCGGGGG
>PISX010033787.1:0-14709 GCA_004024625.1 Mellivora capensis | reverse complement strand
ATGAGGATTGATTAGTGAGCTCTGAACCAAGAAGGGAGGAGAGGGAATCTATTCCAGGCCTCGCCATTCTAATCACTCAACCCTGCTATAGCTCAGCTGGGGAGGAGTGTGAACATGCTTCCTGACTCTAGGGTTCCTTGTTGGACTTGAGCCCAGTGGTACCGGATGTGCCCGCTGGGGACTGGAACACTCTTTCCTCACTCAGCCCTGCACATGCTGAAGACTCCTTTCCTGTCACTGTGTGGTCATTTCTCCTTTCAGGGGAGCAACTCTAAGGACTGCCTTTGTCCCATGACCATAGTATGTATGTGCAAGGCTGGTTATGGCCCACTAGACAGCTGGTGCATGCTGAATAGTCAGTGTCCATGCAGTATCCACACCCCCATCCTTAACCCTGTTGCCCCCAACACCCCATACCCCCACCTTGGTTTACTAGTCCTTCATGGAAAAGGGATATGGAGAATTAGGAATGGAAGGAAACAGGGTTTGTTTTTTAAGAAGGCCGTTTGGTCCTTGAAACCTTTAAGCAAAGAGACCTCAAATCAGGATGTGACCTACTGAAAAGCAGACAACTATGAGAGATACGGTGACTCAGAACAGCTTGAACTTCAGGGACATCATATTTGTTTTCCAACTTACCACTCTGGCTCTTCCTCTGTCTCTCAACAGCAGGTTTTTATTTTCATCCTCCAATGGTGGCTTCCTTTTAATGTCTAACCTTTAGAAACCCAGAGCTAGAGTTCAAGAGCACAGGGTGGTCATTGGAATCTGAGTTGTCTTCTATGGTGGTAGTTAAAACTCCTTTCAGGTAAGATGGCTCAAAATCTCTGTTTGCTGAGACTGGCCCTCTTCTCACCTGCTCTTCTGGCCTAGTAATTGGCCATACCCCATTTCAGTCTGAGCAGAGTCCTGATTTAGATGGTAAATCATGGATTCAGCCTTATTCACTGTGTTTCCTTCTTTAATAAGCATTGTTTCAAGTTTTCAGCTACCTTCTTATTTCAAGACTGCAAATTTAGTTCCTTACTATCTTCCTATAGAAAGTCTCCTTGTCCTCTCTCTCTTTTCCCTTCCCATAACCACCAGTCATATTCAGTATTTTCCTTATCATAGCCCAAATTAAGGTGGCTTTCTCCTAACTGGTCTACCTCTCTACTCCATTCTCATTCTAATGATCTTACTAAAATAAGGCTTTGCATGTGTTACTCCCTTGCTGAAAAATCTACTTTGGCTTCCTATTGCTAACTACATCAAATCCAGAATCCTTTGCCTGGCTTTCAAGGCCTCTATAATCAGATTCTCTGGTTCTCCTGTCTCTATTTCACTCTTCTTCAGCCTTGAGACTCCTCTGTAGCCCAGAGAAAGGGAGTGCTTCAGCCTTGATCCATCTTAAACAAAAGAAGGCAGGCCCCATTCATCATAAGAGCATAAAGCAAGAATGAGCCATCTCAGATCATGAATGATAGATTGGAATTTGTGAGCTATAGGGGCATTAGGGAATTATGAAAGATGTACAGTAGGTTTTAAATTTGGTTTTTGAACCTATTCTTCACAAGTCAGTGTGGTTCTTCAGTGTTCTCTGGAAAGTTCCTTTGAGCTCTTGGCCCTTATTAATGGGAGAATAACTTGAGTTTTCCTTATGCACTAGCTCAAAGGGCAACTCCTAAGTGCTGATTATCAGGTGTTTATTCCAAAAGCTTTATTTCCTACAGTCTGTTCTCTGTGTTGAGGCCTCCTGCTTTGCTTGGTAAAAAGATACAATGCTATAGGTCTCTATTTCCTCTGACTTGAACTCCCAGGCAGGCATAGGGATCAGCATTCCCTCTGCCACTGAGCTAGTAGAAAGAGGAGTGTTTTATGTGCTTCTGCGCCACTTCTTGGAGCCCAATCTGATAATGAAGACTTTATGGCACCAGGATACATTCTGGGTAATACCGTTAAGCATGATCACTTCCACTTCCTGAAAAGTCGTGAAGGATGTTACTATTCCATAGTTTTATATTGTGAAAGCCACAAAAGCACAAGTCTTTTAGTCTGTGTCAATGGAACTGCTGATCAGAAAATGAAGTTGTCTTGTGAACTGTTCTAGTCTTCACTATGATCCCTCAGTAGATAACTGGTTTATAGGATTAGAATTTGCTTTGCCAAACAAATACCTTTTCCAGTCTGCCTCTGGGCATTAGTTTCTTCATAATAAAGTGGAATGTAGAATATGAAGTTTTCAAGTAGCTTGTTCTAGGTAGTATAGTAAATTTCATAAATTATTAAAGGTTCAAGCAAACTTTAAAATGGCTTCAACAGGGACTCCTGGGTGGCTCCTGGGTTGGTTAAGCGGCTGCCTTCAGCTCAGGTCATGATCCCAGCATCCTAGGATCAAGTCCCACATCGGGCTCCTTGCTCGGCAGGGAGCCTGATTCTCCCTTTGCCTCTGCCTGCCACTCTGTCTGCCTGTGCTCACTCGCTCTCTCCCTCTCTTTCTGACAAATAAATAAATTGGAAAAAAATGGATTCAACAGAATTACCATCTTCCTAGTGTACTTTGAAAATAATAAAATATTAGTATTTTTTACTAAGAACACTGTTGGGTTTGTGGGTTTGTTTTTGTTTGTTCTTTTTCTATAACAACCCCAAATCTCAATGGTTTGAACAAGAAATTTTTCTCATGTAGAAATACAAGCAGGTATAGTTGGTAGTGCCAGAGAAATGGACTTTGTCCTGTGACTCTGCAATGCTCAACTCCCAAATGTGGCTTAGTGAGGCTAGCTCGTGAGGTCCAGCCAGCAGGACCATGGAAAGTGTTGTTCACTCTCATTTAAGAGAACAATCGTTCACCATCACTCCCTACTGGCCAGAGTTAGTTAGAATTAGCTGCATGGGAGGCTATGAAATAATGGCTGGGAATGGTGAGTATGGCTTGGGGGAAACATACTAGGAAATAACTAGCAGCTTCTCTCAGTGGTCACTCTGATATTTAATGATTACCAATCTACTTTTCCTTCTATTTCATTCTCCTATAGAAGCAATCATCCAAATGGGCTTTTAGAATTGTGTACTTCACACAGATTCAAAATGTGCATTTTTATTCTGTAAATGGTATTTAAGTCCTAGAATCAGAAAAGAAAGACCACAAAACTAGAGCTCAGTTCCTTTCTTTAATATGCGAGGAAGCAGAACTCCAAAAAAAAAAAATTGCAGAGCTTGTGGAGTGGGACTAAAACCAAGGTCAGCTGAGTTTGAAGTAGTCATTATAGTTAATGACACTGTTTGGTAAATCCAGAAATCTTACTCTTTGTTATTCCCTAGGGTTATTGGGGATGAAGTAAAATGACTTCTCAGCCTTGGCTAGGCTGAGAAGTGTTTAATGAGGGAGGACTTAATTTCAGTTCTATAAATATTTGTAGCATATCTGGCCCTCTGCTAGTCTGGGACTACAAATAAAAGAGCAGTCCATGTGCATAGTGTAATGAGTAACTTGGGTAAGTAAACAATTTCAACTCTGGGATCCCTGTGATCACAGATAAAACTCTTGGTGCCGAGTGAGTGCAAGAGAATGGACTAATCTAGACCTCTGAAAGGTCAAAAAAGGCTTTTTCGTTATGAGAAGAGTCTTTAAAACACAAATCTGAGTGAATTATTAAATATGAAAGTATTTTACATTTTTCTTAATGTTTGGGGCTCCAAGAACATGGTCATCTCAGGCATAAAGAACAAATAGAAATTAAATGAAGGCATTCAAGACACAGGGAATAGATTGCCTGTGCAAAGAACTACAGGTGAGAACTTGGTCAAATCTAGAAAATGAGAGCAATTAAGTATGAACAAAATAAAGGGTGTTTCTCTTGGTAGGAGAGGTGATGTAAGCCTTCAAGGTCATGAACTACTTTATGTCCCATAACATGAAGTTCTGGTTTCTCCCAAGGGTGATTAGATGCTAGTCAAGAATTTTACAAAAAAAAAAAAAATCTAGATTACTTTCTTTCCCTCCCCCCCAAGGAAAATTCCCTTTCCCATCATTGAGAAGGGAAGACTTGAAGGCTAATAATTGGGGACAAAAGACGGGGATATTTTAGTGATCATGGTAATAACATGGTAGAGCCTGGTTTCTGGCAATAACAATCAAAAGGAAAGGACAGAACCAATTAAAGAAATACCCAATTGTGAAAATTCTACCTGTTAACTGAAGAGGAGACAAAGGAGGAAATAGTGTAAAATGATTCTCAGGATTAATAGAACTGAGCTCTTTACAGAGAAGGTAAGTACTACTTCAGCTCTGTGTAGTTTGAGGGATTTATAAAGTACCCAACTGGATAGATGGCTCTGAAGCTCCAGATATCTAGACTGTGGAATAGATTCCAGGAACTGATGTATGCCTTCTTAAAACCCTCGAGTATAGGATGGGGCATCTAGGAAGCACTCATTACATTAAAAATAAAGAACTCAAACCAAGATAGAACATGGGGGGAAGGGAGAACTAGAGAAACTAGTAGAAAGTACTAGAAAGAAACCCAGGAGAGTAAGATCCAAGAAAGGTGAGGCCAGTCACATTAAATATGACAAAGTGATATCCATTGGCTTGGCCATTCAAGATCTCAGTTGTTTTATCATCAGAGGTGCTTTTAGTGAAATGGTGAGGGAAATCCAGAGCACGGTTGGTTAAAGAACAAATGGGATGTGAGGACATTAGCGGGGAGTGTAGACCATAATTTAAAGAAGCTTATCCATGAATTTGGAGTGGAGAGTTGATAAATAGTTGAAAGGGTTTTGTTCTTGTTTTTACCACTTAGGATAGGGGAGTATGACCATGTTTTATGCCAGGTGGTAGGAATAAGAGTAAGACTATAGGTAAGAAATGGAGTTAGGTGTCTGAAGAGATAGGAAGCTAGCTGGCCTTTCCAAAAAAAAAAAAAAACAACAACAAAAAACACCTAGCCCTATGAAGACATAGTAGATAGAGGACCTAATAAAAGATGATTTTTTTTCAGCTTTCTTTCTAAAGATTTTATTTATTTATTTGACAGACTGAGATCATGAGTAGGCAGAGAGGCAGGCAGAGAGAGAGGAAGGGAAGCAGGCTCCCTGTTGAGCAGAGAGCCCAATGCAGGGCTCCATTCCAGGACCCTGGGATCATGATCTGAGCAGAAGGAAGAGGCTTTAACCCACCGAGCCATCCAGGTGCCCCTCAGTTTTGTTTTCTTAAACTTAAATTTTAGATTTACTGTGGAGAGGATTCCTACACCTTGCTTCCTCTAATGTTAACAAATTTCTTACAAAATTTATAAATTGGAATACAATATAGGTGTTAAGTATATTATTATGTCTAATATTAGTTGGAAAGTCTCTCATGTAGATAACCTATTACAAAACTGATTACCTTTCATCTTCCTGGAAAATCAAGAGTTCTGTTAAAATGTCTTCATGTTGGGGCACCTGGGTGGCTCAGTGGGTTAAAGCCTCTGCCTTCGGCCCAGGTCATGATCCCGGGGTCCTGGGATCAAGCCCCACATCAGGTTCTCTGCTCAGCGGGGAGCCTGCTTCCCTTCCTCTCTCTTTGCCTGCTTCTCTGCCTACTTGTGATCTCTGTCTGTCAAATAAAAAAAATAAAATCTTTAAAAAAAAAAAAAGTCTTCATGTTGTCTTAGCCAAATGAATGGGCTTCCCTTTTCCCTCCTCCTGTCAATTCCCTCAGGACTGGAGGTACACCATCCTCTCCATCTTTCCAGTCTCATCTTCCCTCATCATACCACACTTACCAAGTACCAGCAGTTACCAACGTATGCCTTACCACCAATCCTATGTTCCAGGCAGGGTTAGGAATCTCCAAAGCAGAGAGCAGAAGAGTCTCTGCCTCTTGAGGGCTTATTAATTTTTTTTAATCTTTAAAATTCAATTTAGTTAACATACTATATTAGTTTCAGGTATAGAATCTTATGATTCATCAATTGCATTTAACACCCAGTGCTCTTTACATCAAGGGCTCTGTTTAATACCCATCATTCAATTATCCTTTCCCTCCAACAACCTTGAGGGCTTTGATCTTAATCCAGTGATCTAAACTGGAGAAGGGGGGAGAATGAAAATGCAACTACATTAGATCAACAACCCTCTTCCTACTCTTGACTTTTAACACACACAGTGTGTATTTGTATAGCATTTCAGTCTTAGATTGAGCGTTGCTAAATGTTACAACTAGGTATCTCATTTTATCACCAGATGAGCTTATTTTTGCACTTAAAGAATCTGTGACCACCTATACAGGTGACTTCATTTGCCATATTTTCACGTCCCTCCTCTATCTTTTAGATTTCTCTCTTAATGGGACTAATTTATGAATCCTCTAAATGTCTAAGTTCCTATTTGTGATTTTTGTGAATATAATGAAGACACAAGGTTTCTAGTAAGAGACTATAATAGGACTGACCATATCAATCATGTTTCCATGGAAGGTATATCATGTGTATATGATGTTGTAGCAATACATTTGGCATCAAAATTGCTAAACATATGGAAGGTTAGAGGTATTTGGGACAACCCTCTATAGCAGGCTGCTTAGAGTAGAAACTTGCTGCTGGAAATTGTATTCTATGACCTTGACTTACAGGGCAGAAAAGGAGGACACAGGAAGAACTGGGCTCCCCCATAGGAGTTTTCAGGCCTCTGTGTGTCAGGAAAAGGGAATGACTGCAAGTGACAAGTAGGGAGTCCTCTTAATATAATACCAGATAGAAAGACTACTTCTGCATTTCAGAGAGAATTATAGTCTGACTGGTTTTTCCTCTGCCCTAAATGAGGGTGTTTATTCCCTTAGAATATAGTTGGGCTTCATAGCTGTTCTGAAACTCTGTAGTTACTTAAAGCTCTTACTCTACCTCACTCTCCCTCCCTACTACCCCTGACCCCAAATTTTGACTAATAAAACCAAAGTTGTGTGTCTTTAAGATGGAGTCAATGTGGTGTATGGCCTGAGTTACCTTGTCTTCCATCCTCTCTGACTCAATCTATATGAGTCCCAAGCTCACCTCTTTCCAAGATGATGTCTCCTTTATCAAGTCAACACTAATTTTTTCCCCCAAAGTATAGTTGATGGTTACATTAGTTTCAGGTGTACAACATAGAGATTGACAAGTTTATACCTTATGCTAAGTTCACCACAAGTGTAGCTGCCATCTGTCATCATAGACTCTATTACAATATCACTGACTATTACCCTATGCTCTTCCTGTCATCCCCGTGATTTACTCATTCCATAACCGGATGTCCATCTCTCCCACTCCCTTTCACTCCTTATGCCCTTTCCCATCTCTGCTCTGGCAACCATCTGTGTGTTGTCTGTATTTGAGTCTGTTTCTGTTGGTTTTATTTTTTAGATTCCATATATAAATGAAATCATATGGTCTTTCTCTAACTTAATTCACTTAGCATAATAACCTTTAGGTCTATTCAGGTTGTTGTAAATGGCAGGATCTCCTCCCTTTTATACAATTGAATAATATCCATGTGTGTGTATTTACAACATCTTTATTCACCTATTGGTAGACACTTGGGTTGTTTCCATATTTTGCCTATTGTAAATAATGCTGTAATAACATAGGGATGCCTATATATTTTCAAATTAGTGTGTTTGTTTTCTTTGAATAGATCTCTAGTAGAATTACTGGATCTTATGGTTAGTTAACTTAATTTTTATTAACTTTTTGAGAAACCTCGATTGTGGCTGCACCAGTCTATATTCCCACCAACAGTGCAAGAGGGTTCCCTTTTCTCCACATTCTCACCGACACTTGTTTTACCTTTTTGATTTTAGACAATGTGACACATATTAGGGGGTATTTCACTGTGGTTTTGATTTGCATTTCCCTGATTAGTGATGTTGAACATCTTTTCATGTGTCTATTGGCCACCTGCTGTCATCTTTGGAAAATTTATATTTGTGTTCTCTGCCTATTTCTAATCAGATCATTGGATTTTTTTGTTTTTTGTTTTGTTTTGTTTTTTGTTTGTTTTGATAAGTTGTATTCTTAGTGGGTTACTATTTAAACTATGTAATCGGAGTTATCTGATTATACTAGTTTCTCCTCCCATTCAGTAGGTTGCCTTTTCATTTTGTGTTTCCTTTGCTGTGCTAAGCTCTTTATTTTGGTGTAGTCCTGATAGTTTATTTTGCTTTTGTTCCCCTTGCCTTAGGAGACCTATCTAGAAAAATATTGCTAAGGCTGATATCAAAGAAATTACTGCCTATATTTTCTCCTAGGATTTATACGGCTGCAGGTCTCACATTTAGGTCTTCAATCCATTTAAGTTTATTTCTGTGTATAAGAAGGTAGCCCATTTCATTCTTTTACACGTAGAGGACCAGTTTTTCCAGTACTGTTTGAAGACATTGTCTTTTTCCCATTGCATATGCTCTTCTCCTTTGTCCTAGACTAATTGACCATATAAGTGTGGTTTATATCTGTGTCCGGTTTTGTTCCATTGATCTTGTGTCTGTTTTTATGCCACTGCCATACTGTTTTGATCACTATAGTTCTGTATCATATCTTGAAAACTGAGATTGTAGTATCTCTAGTTTTCTTCAAGATTGCATTGGCTTTTTGGGGTCTTTTGTGGTTCCACAAACTTTAGTATGAAAGTTCTGTGAAAAATTGTTGGCATGTTGACAGGGATTGCATTGAATCTGTAGATTGCTTTGGGTAATATAGACACTTTAACAGTATTTTTCCAATTCATGAGCATGGAGTATCTTTCCATTTTTTCATGTTGTCTTTGGTTTCTTCAGTGTCTTACAGTTTTCAGAGTACAGGTCTTTCACCTCAATTAAACTTATTCCTCGGCATTTTATTCTTTGGTGCAAGTCAACACTATTTGAGTGCCTACCATGTGCCCAATGGTATTTTAAAGTCTAGAAACGCAGAAATTTAGATGCTAGGAATTACAGCACTGCCTTAGGCAACAAAACTGTCCCTCATGGGATTTATATCTTAATGGATGATAAAAAAAAATCACCATAGTGTTAAGATATGATAGGGGTTATGAAGGTACAGCATAGACCAGGAATAAAGAGTGTCAGGAGAAAAAATGAGAAGAATGAACTGAGGCCAGGAGCCATGTGACTATCTGGGGGTAGAAATTTCCAGGGAGAAGAAATAGCAAGTGGGATGGAAGCTTGTTGGCCATATCTCTGGACAGGGGTTCTCAGACCAGAAGCGCCACCTGGGAATGTCACAGAAATGCAGACTCTCAGGCTACACATGTTCCTCCCCACAACCCCCTCCACATAAGGAACTCCAGGGGTGGACCTAACAAGAAAGGCTTTAAGAACCCTTTCAGGAGCTTAAAGTTTGAGAACCATGTGGTTCTCATGACATGGCTGGAGCTGAGCCATTGAAGGGAATAGTTACTCTCTTTCTCTGCTCCTCCCCTGCAAAAAAAAAAAAAAAAAAAAATCCTTTATTTCCTTTTCCTTTACAGTGCAAAACATCCCCCAAATCCCCTCCACCTCCTCCTCTGTGCCTTTGTTTCTGTGGCATGCATTTCTGGGGAATCCCTCCTTCTCCCTCTCTGGAGCCTGCCTGCCTTTCATGAGCTAGTTCAAACATTACTCCTCAGGCGGGAGTTCCCTGATCCCACCAACAGCTATGATTGCTCCCCACTCTGTTATTCCATAGTACTCTATCTGTCCTTTTTTACAATCACCACCAACTGCTGGGTATTAATAGCTTTTTGTGGCTGTCCTATCTTTGCTATTCCAGGAAGAAAGTTGTTTTACAAGGAGGCTGAGAGTAAGGTGCTAGATCTTACTCTTCTTTTATATTCTCCCAGTGCCCAGATAGTATTTGGGGGATTTGGTAAAAGTTTAGAAGGATGTGAGGGAAGGGCAGGGGAAGGCAGGCAAGGGAGGAAACTAATACATTAGGAATCAAACTTCTGACATTTGCAGGCAGTTTTGCCAGACTAGATTTCATAAAAATAAAGATGGTAGTGAGAACTAGAAGCCATTTGCCCCTCAGGCCTGCAGGGAGGATGTGGGGAATATTGAAATCTACCACCTGTATGTACCTATGTGCGACCTATCCCACCCTCGTGTCACTTTCTCCCTGCTCAGTGCATTTCATGTATCACTCTGATGATTACCCAATTTTTGTTTCAGATACTTTCCTTCTCAGGCTCTTAGGACTGCTTTGAAAAACAGTATTGTACCTCATTATGGGCCCAACAATTGGTAAGTCAGTTCTTTCTAAAAAAGGGAACATTGTAAGAAAAAGATGGATGGTAAAGTGGAATTACTACCAATTCAACCATCTCTCCCCAAATTAAGTATTTCTAAACCAACTCCTGTAAAGATGTAAAATCTGTATAGCAATCTCCTTTCTAGAACAGCAAGATACCTAAAAGGACTTGAGGATGGAAAATATTTAACCAAGGTTTTTATATTTACACATACTGCTTGCTTATAGGTTATTCACAGCTTCTGGTTAAAAAAAAAAAAGTGCATCTTTAAATATTACTCCTAAGATTGTTCTCTTCATTCATACTGTAATGGAAGCCAGTTCTTCACTTCACCCAACCTGAAACTGTTAACTTCAAAAAAAAAAAAAAAAAGGCCAAAGTGGGGCCCATGAAAATAGTACACCCTAAATGGTGAGACCTGTAAACTCTCATTATCTACTATGACCATTAAAGGACAACATAGTCCTTAGTTTTCTTATTTCAAGTGGCAAGTCATAGCTCCCAAACTTTGTGGAGCACCTTATATACTTAACCAATTGGTTTAAATCCAATTCTGCGAAGCTTCTGAGGATGCCCATATAATACTTTGACTAAGGCTTGTATGCCTGCCTTTTTTGCCACTGACAGAAGCAAATGATTTTCCATGTTTATTTTCCAGAACATCACTTACCTTCTTCCAAAGCTCTCAGAATGCTCTCCTGTAGCACTTACCACTTTGCAATGTAATTGTTTAAGTGTGTTTTCTTCCTGACTAACATGTATATTCACTGGGAATAAAGAACCTCTTCCACTTCAAGTCCAATCTCACTCAAACTAATACCTGTTTTATTATTGTTATCCTTCCACCCACAGAAGTTGAGCCACACTAAGTTGCCAATGTTAAACGTTTTCTCTAAAATAACAGTTTTATATGCTTCAATCTCATAAAAGCTTTAACTAACTGAAAAATGACTTTTTTTTTTTCATGCTGTGGAAATACTAGCTGTTTACATGCAGATTTTCCATTGAAGTACCAAGATCTATCAAGTTTACAGTGTATTGCCAGAGCTTCTCAAGCTTTAATTGCAAAGGAATCACCAGGGGATCTTGTTAACATGCAGATTATGCTTCTGGAGGGTTGGGGTAGGACCTGTCATTCTGCATTTCTTTTTCTTTTTTTTTTTTTTTAACTTCTTTTCATTGTAACAGAATTCATAGTTTTTGCACCACACCCAGTGCTCCATGCAATGCGTGCCCTCCATAATACCCACCACCTGGCTCCCCCAACCTCCCACCGCCCGCCCCTTCAAAACCCTCAGGTTGTTTTTCAGAGTCCATAGTCTCTCATGGTTCATCTCCCCCTCCAATTTCTAACAAGCTCCCAGGTGGGGCTGATGCTGTGGTTCATGGGTCACCCTTGGAATAACAAGTGTTTGGATTTCAGGATGAGGAGTCAAGATGTAAAACCTAGATTGCTACCAGCGATTTGACTTTGTCACTTAATCTTTCTAGGCCTTACTTTCTGTAGCATCCAGGGGTTCAAGTAGGTGGTCTATTACTTTCAAGTCTAATGTGGGTGACCTGCCAAAATCATGTTTACCTAAGTGATTAGAGAGTCCATACAGCACAAGGTTCAGGAGTACCAGCTCCAGCCTCAAATCCCCTGGGGTAGCATCCCAGATTTTCCACTTACCCTATGACCTTAGAGAGTTAAACTCTCTGCTTCAGTTTTCCCCTCTCTGTAAAATTGAACTAATACTAAATGCATATACGTAAAGTGCTGAGGACAGACCCAAACACACATAAACTCCAACATAAGCTATTTTCAACACTAATATTCTCGGCAGTTTAATTTCTAAGAAGTGTTCCTAAGGGAATTATCTGAAGTGTGGTGGAAGACTTAAAGTAGATGGAAAGATGTTTATCACCAATTTTATAAAAATGCGGAACACTACATCTATGTTCAACAAGAAGGGTTACTTACATATTATGAAATCTGTGCCCATTATAAATGCCTAATAGTGCTCAAGATACAATATGAAATGTTAAGAAAACCAGACACAAAACTGTATTAACAGCTTATGTTCATGATTCCTTACAAATGATATGGTTAGGTATCTGGTGGGGGGAAATGCTCTAAAATATTAAGTGATTATTATGACCAAGAGACAGCATTAGGGCGTCCTGTTTTCTTCCTACATTATTTACTAATTCTACCTGAGGGATGAACAACCTTTGTATTCAGAGAAATTTTTAACCTGTGTAAACCTCATGGTATCCCTTCAAAAGCCAACACTATCACAAGGATTTCAGCTTCTGTTATGCCGAAAGTGTTCCAGAAGCATTGCAAATATGAATCAGAAGCCAGTAAATTTAATGATACAGCACTCAATACCAAACTAATGACTGAAAAGAAAAACAAACGTGCTCATTTTTTTAGTTCTGAGCAAAACTTGAGATTGAGTTTTCTAATGAAGCATTAAGTGGCCAAAGTGGCTGCCTTGCTGTGTGTCCTCTAGATACCAAGGAAACTAGAAAACAGAGGATCAGGGTTTATGACTTTGCAGGTTGGAAAAATACCAGGCACAACCAGCATCATGCTGTTGTGTTGTTTAAGTAGATTTTCAAATAGAAATTCTGTGGTTTCCATACCACACTACAAATAAATTTGTATTTCGATCTTTTTTCATTTGAAAGTTAATACAATGATTCAGGACATGCATTTGAAATGACTAAAGGGAGACTCCATTATGCTTTTAGTCTGTTCCTCTATTACATATATTTTTCCAAGACTGAGCTAACCCATTATGCCTTGAAGAAATTTCAGAAAAATATTTGCTAGCAGTTTCCTACACCATCAATTTCTTTTTAAAGCTGCCGTAATAGTGATAATCCTAACCTAATCCAGGTTGAACACTAAGGGTTATTTCATCTTGTTTCTGTGGGGCATGGGTTGAAAGGAAAGTTTATCTGCATAAATTTTCTGCTGCTACTCCACTGTCTGATTAAAATTTGACATCCTAATTTTTATTTGACTTCTCAGTACTTTGAACTTCTTACTTTTTGAGTAGACCTCACTTCTGATTTATGAATGCTTGATTATCTCCCTCACCAGTAACTTCAACCTGGAAACTAAAAAAAGAACGTCCGAATAAAACCACTTTTCAATCACCTGGAAATCCTCTTTCTTTGCCCCTCTCTCATACATTCTAGAACCTTGACTAAAGAGACCTCTGCCTTTAAACACAGGCTTTTGCTTAAGGAATATTGCAAAAGATTAGCTTTGCAGCTAACTTTGTGGCTGATTGTCCTGTAACTCTGGATAACTCTGTCACCCAGAAAAAAAAAAATGTTATAACCGATCTCAAACATTTTCTCATCCTTTAATTTTTGTCTGTTTTGTAATATAGTGATATTAAATAGAACTGTAGATAAATACTGGAGTCCACCTTACCTGTTAGGGTATGTTCCAAGGCCCCCAGTGGAGGCCTGAAACTACAGATAGCACTGAACCCATTTTATGTATGCATACTGTGATAAATTTGGATATATGTTAGACACAATAAGAGGTGAACGATAACAAAGAACAATTATATATAGTATATTATGACAAGTTAGGTGAGTGTGGTCTCTCAAAATGTTGTGTACTGTACTCCCTCTTCTTGTGATGTGAGATGATATCCCTACATGATACCTTGAAGTGGGGTCAATGACCTAGGCATTGTGAAGGCAGCATTAGAATATTACTGACTTATCTGATGATTTGGTGGGAGGATTATCTGCTTCGAGACCAGTTGACTGCAGGTAACTGGAATCATGGAGAAGGGTCGGGGCAGGGCAGAGGGGGTGGGGGAGGGCTACTGTATGTAGAAACCAGGAGTCAATCATGGAGCTTTGAAAATGGAAGGTGGCGATCTCAAAGTTCCATTAAGCCAGCCAACAACAGCCTATACAGAGACCAATATTCATTTATCAAATTCTCATTGCGCACCTATATGTCCCAAGTTCCAGATGTTAAGAATATAAAGGACTAGAAATAAGGAAGGCAAATCACCTATTCTTGTGAAGCCCATATTTTCATAAGGGAGATAGATAATGTCTAAGTGAACAAACGGTAACAATTAGATTCTTACAGTGGGTATGATATAAAATGCTGTGATTTTCATTTTGAATGTTTGTGCACCTAGCATAGTGGCAAGTATCCCACAAGAAATGTGGTTCGTGCTCTCAGAGAGTTTGCGCTGAAGTCCAGGTGGTAGACATTAATTAGAACTGTAATTGTTATAAAGGAGAAGTAGCACAGAGTGCTACCTACTCAGGAAAAACTATTAAGGCAGAGAGGTCTTTCTGATGATGTTGTTCAAGACAGGGCTTTGAATGATGCTGATTTCCTAGAAGCAGCTATTCTAGCAAATGGCAGCTGTGAGAAACGTGCTGTCTCCAAGTAGGGGATAAGGACCAAGGGGTATGTGTTGCTTCTGCTGATCACAGATTATTTTTTTTTTT
>PISX010033786.1:0-14711 GCA_004024625.1 Mellivora capensis | reverse complement strand
TCAATATTCCTTTGGCTATTTGAGGTCTTTTCTGGTTCCATATAAATTTTAGGATTATTTGTTCCATTTCTTTGAAAAAAAAAAGGGTGGGATTTTGATAGGGATTGCATTAAATGTGTAGATTACTTTAGGTAGCATAGACATTTTCACAATATTTGTTCTTCCAATCCAGGAGCATGGACCATTTTTTTCATTTCTTTGTGTCTTCCTCAATTTCTTTCATGAGTACTTTATAGTTTTCTGAGTATAGATTCTTAGCCTCTTTGGTTAGGTTTATTCCTAGGTATCTTAGAGTTTTGGGTGCAATTGTAAATGGGATTGACTCCTTAATTTCTCTTTCTTCTGTCTTGTTGGTGTAGAGATTGCAACTGATTTCTGTGCATTGATTTTATATTCTGATACTTTATTAAATTCCTGTACAAGTTCTAGCAGTTTTGGAGTGGAGTCTTTTGGATTTTCCACATAGAGTATCATATCATCTGCAAAGAGTGAGAGTTTGACATCTTCTTTGCCGATTTGGATGCCTTTAAGTTCTTTTTGTTGTCTGATTGCTGAGGCTAGGACTTCTAGTACTATGTTGAATAGCAGTGGTGATAACGGACATCCCTGCCGTGTTCCTGACCTTAGTGGAAAAGCTTTCAGTTTTTCTCCATTGAGAATGATATTTGTGGTGGGTTTTTCATAGATGGCTTTGATAATATTGAGGTATGTGCCCTCTATCCCTACACTTTGAAGAGTTTTGATCAGGAAGGGATGCTGTACTTTGTCAAATGCTTTTTCAGCATCTATTGAGAGTATCATGTGGTTCTTGTCCTTTCTTTTATTAATGTGTTGTATCACATTGATTGATTTGCAGATGTTGAACCGACCTTGCAGCCCTGGAATAAATCCCACTTGGACGTGGTGAATAATCCTTTTAATGTACTGTTGAATCCTATTGGCTAGTGTTTTGGTGAGAATTTTCGCGTCTGAGTTCATCAAGGATATTGGTCTGTAATTCTCTTTCTTGATGGGATCCTTGTCTGGTTTTGGGATCAAGGTGATGGTGGCCTCATAAGATGAGTTTGGAAGTTTTCCTTCCATTTCTATTTTTTGGAACAGTTTCAGGAGAATAGGAATTAATTCTTCTTTAAATGTTTGGTAGAATTCCCCTGGGAATTCGTCTGGCCCTGGGCTTTTGTTTGTTTGGAGATTTTTGATGACTGCTTCAATCTCCTTACTGGTTATGGGTCTGTTCAGGTTTTCTATTTCTTCCTGGTTCAGTTGTGGTAGTTTCCATCTTCCAGATTGTCCAATTTGTTGGCAGATAGTTGCTCATTGTATGTTCTTATACTTGTTTGTATTTCTTTGGTGTTGGTTGTGAACTCTCCTCTTTCATTCATGATTTTATTTATTTGGGTCCTTTCTCTTTTCTTTTTGATAAGTCTGGCCAGGGGTTTATCAATCTTATTAATTCTTTCAAAGAACCAGCTCCTAGTTTCTTTGATTTGTTCTATTGGTTTTGTTTTGTTTTGTTTTTTTGGTTCCTATTTCATTGATTTCTGCTCTGATCTTAATTATTTCTCTTCTGCTGGGTTTAGGCTTTCTTTCTTGTTCTTTCTCCAGCTCCTTTAGGTGTAGGGTTAGGTTGTGTATTTGAGACCTTTCTTGTTTCTTGAGAAAGGCTTGTACCGCTATATATTTTCCTCTCAGGACTGCCTTTGCTGTTTCCCACAGATTTTGAACTGTTGTGTTGTCATTATCATTGTTTCCATGAATTTTTTCAATTCTTCTTTAATTTCCTGGTTGACCCATTCATTTTTTTAGAAGGATGCTGTTTATTCTCCATGTATTTGGGGTCTTTCCAAATTTCCTACTGTGATTGAATTCTAGCTTCAGAGCATTGTGGTCTGAAAATATGCAGGGAATGATCCCAATCTTTTGATACCGGTTGAGACCTGAGTTATGACCCAGGATGTGATCTATTCTGGAGAATGTTCCATGTGCACTAGAGAAGAATGTGTATTCTGTTGCTTTGGGATGAAATGTTCTGAATATATCTGTCATGTCCATCTGGTCCAGTGTCTCATTTAAGGCCTTTATTTCCTTGTTGATCTTTTGCTTGGGTGATCTGTCCATTTCAGTAAGAGGAGTGTTAAAGTCCCCTACTATTATTGTATTATTGTTGATATGTTTCTTTGATTTTGTTATTAATTGGTTTATATAGTTGGCTGCTCTCACGTTAGGGGCATAGATATTTAAAATTGTTAGATTTTCTTTTTGGACGGTCCCTTTGAGTATGATATAGTGTCCTTCCTCATCTCTTATTATAGTCTTTGGCTTAAAATCTAATTTTCTGATACAAGAATTGCCACCCCAGCCCTCTTCTGACGTCCATTAGCATGGCAAATTGTTTTCCACCCCCTCACTTTAAATCTGGAAGTGTTTTTGAGTGTCTTGTAGGCAACATATTGATGGGTTTTGTTTTTTTATCCATTCTGATACCCTGTGTCTTTTGATTGGGGCATTTAGCCCATTAACATTCAGGATAACTATTGAGAGATATGAATTTAGTGCCATTGTATTGCCTGTAAGGTGAATTACTGTATATTGTCTCTGTTCCTTTCTGATCTACTACTTTTAGGCTCTCTCTTTGCTTAGAGGACCCCTTTCAATATTTCCTGTAGAGCTGGTTTGGTGTTTGCAAATTCTTTCAGTTTTTCTTTGTCATGGAAGCTTTTTATCTCTCCTTCTATTTTCAATGATAGCCTAGCTGGATATAGTATTCTTGGCTGCATGTTTTTTTCGTTCAGTGCTCTGAATATATCATGCCAGTTCTTTCTGGCCTGCCAGGTCTCTGTGGATAAGTCTTCTGCCAATCTAATATTTTTACCATTGTATGTTACAGACTTCTTTTCCCGGGCTGCTTTCAGGATTTTTTCTTTGTCACTAAGACTTGTAAATTTTACTATTAGGTGACGGGGTATGGACCTATTCTTGTTGATTTTGAGGGGGGTTCTCTGCACCTCCTGGATTTTGATGCTTGTTCCCTTTGCCATATTAGGGAAATTATCTACAATAATTCTCTCCAATATACCTTCTGCTCCCCTCTCTCTTTCTTCTTCTGGAATCCCAATTATTCTAATGTTGTTTCGTCTTATGGTGTCACTTATCTCTCGAATTCTCCCCTCGTGGTCCAGTAGCTGTTTGTCCCTCTTTTTCTCAGCTTCTTTATTCTCTGTCATTTGGTCTTCTATATCACTAATTCTTTCTTCTACCTCATTTATCCTAGCAGTAAGAGCCTCCATTTTTGATTGCACCTCATTAATAGCTTTTTTGATTTCAACTTGGTTAGATTTTAGTTCTTTTATTTCTCCAGAAAGGGCTTTTATATGTCCAGAGAGGGTTTCTCTATTATCTTCCATGCCTTTTTCGAGCCTGGCTAGAACCTTGAGAATCGTCATTCTGAACTCTAGATCTGACATATTACCAATGTCTGTATTGATTAGGTCCCTAGCGTTCAGTACTGCCTCTTGTTCTTTTTTTTTTGTGGTGAGTTTTTCCACCTTGTCATTTTGTCTAGATAAGAGTATATGAAAGAGCCAATAAAATACTAAAAGGGTGGCAAAGACCCCAGGAAAATGCACTTTCACCAAATAGAAGAGACCCCAAATCGTGGGGGGGAGAAAGGGGATAAAAAGAAGTTCAGAAAAAAAATTAAAAAAAGAAAACAAATAAAGAAAAAATATAAAAAAGAAAAAAATATATATATATATTAGACTGGTGATTAGAACAGGGTCACCCACTTAGTTTTGGGAGTATTGTGGTCTCTTAGAAGAAACTACCTCCCAAAATTTTAAGGAATGAAAAACGTATATAAGGGTAAACACAATGAAGGGATGGAATATGCCTATAAAGATTAAAAAAAGTTTTTTTTTTTTTTTAATTTCTAAAAAAGGAGTTGATAAAGTAAGTTGGTTAGTATAATAATGAAAAAGACAGTGGAGAGAATTTGCTCAGGCTGGAGACTAGAACAAGCCCAGAGCTAGATTTAGGGTATATTTTGATCTACTAGAGGAAGTTGTACCCCTAATTTTTTAGAAGAAAAAAACCCTATGTCTATACAAAAAATAAAGTTAAATACTATGAAGGATAACATATGACTATAATAATGAAGGTTAAAAAAAGATTATTTTTTTTGGAAAGGTATTGTTAAGATAAACTAGTTTAAAAATGTTAAAAAAGAAAAGGGTAAAAGTTTTAAAAAATTTAGCAGAAGAAAAAAATTAAATTAAAAAAAATTAAATTAACTGCAAAACTAAACAATCATGGGGAGAAAGCCATGAGTTCCATGCTTTGCTTTCTCCTTGTTTGGAATTCTGCTGCTCTCCTTGGTAAGTGACCTTGGTCTTGGCTGGATTTTTTGTTGATCTTCTGGGGGAGGGGCCTGTTGTAGTGATTCTCAAGTGTCTTTGCCCGAAGGCAGAGCTGCACCGCCCTTACCAGAGGCCAGGCTAAGTAATCCACTCGGGTTCGCTTTCGGGCGCTTTGGTTCCCTGAGCGCTTTCCGTAGAGTCCGGAGGACGGGAATGAAAATGGCGGCCGCCCGGTCTCCGGCCCGGAGGAGCTGAGAGTTCAGGCCCCACTCCTCGGTGCGCCCTCAGAGAAAAGCCCCAATCACTCCTGTCTCCCCGGTCTCCAGCCACGCTCCGAGCTCACCCAGCCTGCGACCGGTTCAAGGTAACCCTGAGCTGAGAGCTCACTCCTTGGCTCTGTCTCTGTAGCCGGCTTCCCCGCTCCAATACCTGCGAGCTCTGCGACACTCACACATCCCCGATCTTTCTGTGACCCTGCGGGACCTGGGGCCACGCTGACCCTGTGTGGGCTTCACCCCAGTTTAGCCTCTGGAGCGATTTCCCTCAGTGACGCCGACTTTTAAAAGTCCTGATTTAGTGCTCCGTGGCTCCGCCGCTTGCCGGGAGCCGGCCCCTCCCCCACGGTCTATCCTCCTGTCGCTTTGGATTCACTTCTCCGCCAGTCCTACCTTTCAGAAAGTGGCCGATTTTCTGTTTCTAGAATTACTGTTCTTCTTCTCTTCAATCTTCTCTTGGATTTGTAGGTGTTCGCAATGGTTTGATAAGCTATCTAGCTGATCTCCTGCTACCTGATGTTGTCCCAGCTGCTACTTCTTCACCATCTTGACTCCTCCCACCTGTGATAGGGTATTTAAATTGAGATTGATAGTGAGTTGAAGGAATGTCAGAAGTAGAATTCAGAGCAATTACCCTTTTTAAACTATACTTTAAGAATAGGGAAACATGTCTAATAGGAAATAGAAAGTGTTTTTTAGGGGTTGCCGTGAAAGTTACTCATCACAATGTTTATTGCTTCATATTTCTATGGCTTGGTCGTGATTAATTCTAGGAGACACGTAATTTATTTTTCCAGTGTATCACTAAATTGTGTTAATCTATTATTAAATATTATTAACTTGTTATAATTTTATTAACAATATTAATAATCTTTTGTAAACTCTGCTAGCTTTATTGCCCTTATTTTGGAAGAAAAAAAGAGAGGGGAAAGTATTTACTAGTTCTGCATTGTCTCTGTCTTTTTTGGAAATTACTTATATCTTCCCTGCTACTCTGACCTAGATTTTAAAAACAAGAAAAAGAAAAGCCATGTTCAATTCTCGATCCCAGAGTTGACAGTCGAAACATTTATATCCCAGGAAAGCGAGGGCAACATTCCATCAGGATGTGGCACTGAGCAGCTAGGCTGGATGTCAGCTTCAGGCAACCATTATGGCCAAGCTAAAGCTTACTGGCTGAATACCAGCTTGGCAAATGGCACTTTTCATTTTGTTTCACTATTTTGCACTCTTCCAAACAAATGAAACAGAAATTAATGTCAGATTCTGCCCTTAGCTGACTTTTGTTAGAAGTCAGGGTTGGGGGAAAGCTTTTGCTTTGTTGATTTCCATAAAAATAGCCTTTGTCTTCATACAAGGGAGGGTAGGATTTGGCATCCAAAGGCCTGACTCCCTGTTTATGCATTATCAGCAGCTGTCTGCTACCAATCTCGATGACCATTTGACATAGCAATATTAGTAAACAAGGCATCCTTCCAACATGTAAAATGCTTCTTGCTTCACAAATTTCAGATATGAATTAGAAAAGGTAGAGAAAGTATTAATGAATAGCAAAGCAGTTTCTATTTGAAGCAGAGAATATTATAAAATTCTATGCCAGCTTTTAATAATAGAAACACATACCCACACACAAAGATCTGTCTTCTTCTTCCTTAAGTTCTTTGTATCACATGCATTCTCATGTTTGGTTAAGGAAGACACTAATGCTTTCCAAATATTCAGCAAATGGATGAAAGAAAATCTTTTTTAAAATAGTCTGTAATTATGACATTATTAGTTTGTAATTACAAAATATATTGTTATTAAATATATCCATATTTATGTCCATATCCACATCTACAAGTACAAATCTATCTACACTTACATCTATATCTGTATCTATATCTAACTATACATTTTAAAGTAAGGTTTATTGATTCAGTGCGTGGTGACTCTATTGACAGGACATGAAAATAGGTTTGTGAAATTTTATCCTTTGCCTGAAATTTTACTTTGCCTTAAACCCCATGATGAGACTGCATACAGGCCCAGTTTCACAGCCCAGGAATAACCCCTTGCCCTCAACAGAGTCAAGTATTTTTCCTTCATTTTCTAACCATGTGAAAGAAGCACTTGGAGATTAATAAAATGGTGATAGGGATCGATTTTATTTGCACAGTGTGTCTTGGAAAGTGAGTCAGATCATGTATGTCACTTCCCTGGTCAGCTCCTCTAAAGGGCTTGTCCTCTCACTTGGAGTAAAAGGTGTATCCTGTGTGACTTAAGGTCCTACGTGATGGTGCCCCTCAACCCATTGTGCGTCACTTCAACTATACTCTTCCCCCTTGACCACTTGCTTGTGAAGTCAAACTGGCCTTCCTTGCAGCTCCTAAACAGGGTGTGCAAGCTCCCACCTTAGACCTTTGTCTCCGCTCTGCTCTGTATGGCTCGGCCCTCTTCTCCTTCAGGTGTTTAATGCCAACTTCTCAGATGCTACTTTATCAGAATTTGTCATTCGTCTTATTTCTGTTTCCTACTTTTTCTCCTTGACTGTATCACTTATGTCCAGTGTATTTAACTTATTTAACTTGTTTTCTGTTTCCCCCACTATAATGTAAAAGACTTCATGTAGGCTTCATGAGGACGATACTGCAGTGCTTTGTTCACTGCTGTGTTCTTTGTGCCTAGAACAGTACCTGCCACATGTGAGTGATCAACAGGCAATCAAGAAATCCTTCCTCTGCTCCTTGACCCTGTATTTCCCATAGAGTATCCTTGCTGTGCTACTAGGGTCATAAAATATCCCTGGTGGTGTTTTTTTTTTTAAGATTTTATTTATTTAAGAGATTGAGAGAGACCATGAGTAGGGAGGAGAGGCAGAGGGAGAAGGACAAACAGATTCCCTACCAAGCAGGGAGCCCAACATGGGGCTCAGTCCTAGGACCTCAAGATCATGACCTGACCTGAAAGCAGATGCTTGACTGACTGAGCCACCTAGGTGCTCCTGTTCCTGATGTTTTATTTCAGATTTTGATAACTTGTTCACCATTGATTTTTTATATTAATTATCTTCAAAAATACTGTATCAAAATATTGTTTATATTATTAACTTTTTTGTGCCCCGTAAATTTTATGCCTGAAGAAAGAGACTCATTTGTCTCATTCCTTTTTCCATAGTCCTGGCCATTGATAAAAAAAAGGATTCCTTGATCTGTGCTGGGTTAGATAATCAGTATTCAAAATATTAATCTTCACTCTGACTTCTTTTCAACCTTGCTTTCATTTGGAACCCTCCAACATGGCACATCTTGTGAAGCTGGGACACCTTGATCTTTCAAACCAATTATGTCTTTTATCCTGCTCAAATTCTAGGTCTTTTATAGTCTGTTTAAGAAAATTAAAAAAAAAAAAACTAGTGTTGAACAAAGAGCTGAAGGATAAAGCTGAAGAATAGTAGATTCAGGAGGATGTGGAAGTGGCACATTTATTAAGGAGAATTGTGAAACGTAATTTTGTAATATATCCGCAGTATATCCACACAGGAATAGCTGAGGTGAACCTCTACAAACTTGGACCTGGGGACAACCCCACCTCAGTTCTTTACCCATCAGGAAAATGGCTCAAAATCCCCCAACCTCTTGTGACTCAGAAATTATTTTGATATACAAAGGGAAGGAGTCCCTTGTACTCAAATGCAAACAAACATACATTTGAAAAATAATTCAAGTTGACAAGAGAGTAGTAGTGAAAAGATGAAATATACATTCAAAAGGAGAGTAGATATATGGTAGGAACCAAGAGGAGTCATGGTAAAAAAGGAAATATATAACCTCTAAAAGGCTATTCAGATGTTTATCTGAAATAACAGAGAATTGTAGTGTGTGTTCCGGAGAAAAAAGGGAGCATCGCAGTGAGGGAGTAAATTATTGGTTAAAGTTTTAATTTTTGGAATACTCTACCTGACTATGGAGGGGCAGATTATGACTTTTCCCATCATTGTCCCCTCAGTGGATGGACAAATCATTAGGTTTTCATTGCACTGTAAGAGATGCTGAAGGAGGGAGTCACGGTGATGGGTTGGGAAGGAAGACCTACCATCTTTCTAGGCAGCAGGAAGACTATTAATTCTCCCCTCTGGGTTATTCATAATTTCCCTGGCCTTACCAGTAGTCTCGAGATTATTTACTCTGTGTCTTCCTAGTTCTCAAAGACTTCATTTTGATCTTCACTCTGTCATAGGTATTACAAATTAGCCTCTCTGTTTTCTTCTTCTAGTCAATGGAAGTGCTTGCCTTCCTATAGGGAAAGCCTTGGAACTTTGGAAGAATATCTGTAGTGCAGCTGGACATGGGAGACATGGGAGTAACCTATTGCCTACGGAGAGTCAATAAAATCAATTTGCAGCAGGTTGTGAAGGACCCTAACTTCTCAATTGTACTTGGACTTGTTTTTCAGTGTTACCAGAAGCAGAAGTAACTAGGGCATATAATGAGAAACAGTCCTATTGGAAAATCCAGGAACAAATCCCATATTTTTAACTGCTATGTAACCTTTCTTTTTGAATACAATTTCTGGATTAGGATAGGAGGGGTTTGAGGCCGTGGGATGGGATACTAGTCTGGGTCTACCCAAAGTTCAGTAAGATTTAGTAGGGAAGAGATTTACAAATCTGTCATTGAACAGTCTAATGGCTAGTTTGGTAGAGAGTAAGAAAGAAGCAGTTTAAGAAGAAATAGAAAAATTTTATGTTATGGGTAGTTACAGCTAAATAGAAAACTCTTACATTTATTTAATTATCTTAACACTTATAGTGCTAGTATTGGTTTTGTATTTCTGCCACAAAAAATCACCATACATTAATGGCTTATAACAGCAGCCTTTTATTATCTCACAGTTCTTTTTTTAAGATTTTATTTATTCATTTGACAGAGCAAGCGAGCCCAAGCAGGGGGGAGAGGTAGAGGGAGAGGCAGACTCCCCTCTGAGCAGGGTGCAAATGTGGGGCTTGATCCCAGAATCCTGAGATCATGACCTGAGCCGAAGGTGAATGCTTAACCCACTGAGCCACCCAAGCACCCCCCCTCACAGTTCTATAGATTAGGCGGTTTCTCTGCTTCAGATCTCACAAGACAGAAATCAAGGCTGGGTTTCATTCTGGTGGCTCTGCATCCCTTTCCTTGAGGACTCTCAGCTGGGGCCATTCCCAGCTTCTGGATTCTACCCACATTCTTTGGTTTGTGTCCTCCTTCATCTTTGAAGACAGCAACAGCAGGGAAAGTCTGCCTCATTCATTTCTCCTGCTTCTTCTGTTGTAATTCTTTGATTTCAGAGGAGAAGGCCCTATGAGTTGGATTTCAGAAAGTTAAAAACAGCCTTCTAAAAATTAATTGATTAAACTTGCTTGGAAAAATCTGAGCATTTATATACTAATCATCAGACATGTGTCCTAGAAAATTCTATATAATCACATTCTAATGAGCAGAATAGAAGTCTGGGCACGATTTTAAATGTTCTAGAAAAACCAGGAAAATTTTAGGGCAATGGGAACAAAGTGTAACTCTTCAAATCAGAAGATCTACATTCTAAATATCCTCTGTCTTTGAAGGCCCCCTAGAATTATAGCAGGAACTATAAACTTTCCAACCCCAGTCTCTGTTTCTCAGATCATGTTTTATATCATCACCAAGCTAATTTTTAAAATTTAATTCAATCCCTCCTCTTTCCTGCTTATAACTCTTCAATAAATATTCTTTGAATACAGAATAAACTCTAAACCTCTAAGTGACATATATAGATTTCTCAAAATCTGTACAATATCTCTAGACTCCTATCACAAGGCTCTTGAATGTACAACCTAAGCTCTAACAGCCCCCAGCTTCTAGCCTTTCATAAAATGTGTTAAGTTTACTCATAACTCATTCCTTTGCAGATGTCACTTCTTATTTTAATAGAAATGAATAAGAACATTCCCCATTCCTTTTTTGTTTGTTTGTTTGAATATTCAGCAAACCTACTGTGCATCCACTTGGTGCCAGACATTGAGGATACAGATCAAAGACACGCTTGTTCCTTAAAGAGGCATAAATATAAGGAACAGGCAGTAGAAAGTGAGGAAGGTCTGTGGTAGGCAGACCTACCCACCACACCCTAAAGGTGTCCACATGTTTACTTGTTTGGCAACAGAGACTTTGCAGATGTGATTAAACTAAGCATCTTGATATAGAGAGATTATCTTCAATTATCCCGGTGGGTTCCATCTAGTCATATGGGTCCTTAAAAGTGGAAGAACTTTCCCGGCTGTCGTCAGAGAAGGAGATGTCTTGATGGAAGGAGGATCAGAGAAATGTTGTGCTTCTGGCCTTGAAGATGGAAGAAAGGGGATAAAACAAAGCCAAGAGGCAAGGGAGACCTCTAGAAGCTGGAGAAGGCAAGAAAATACATTCTTTCTTAGAGCTTACAGGAAAGAATGCACTTGCTGACCCTTTGATTTCAGCCCAGTAAGACCATCATTGCACTTCTGATCTCACAACTGTAAGATGATAACTTTGTGTTGTTTTAAGTCACTAAGTTTGTGACAGTTTGTTAGAGCAGCCACGAGAAAATGAACGCAGGCTTTGTAACAGAGTTGATATTTACTGTAGTTCATTGATTCCAACATAGACTTTCCCGCCAGTGTCGAACAGCTGTGAAATTGGGTAGTGTCTTCCAATTGCTGTAATCCAGGGAGCAGTCATGTCACGGTTGAAATTATCATTGCCTGCCCATCAGAATTTGTGGAATAGGCATCAGTGGTTTGCAAGAGAATCCTGAAAATGACATCAGACTGCATTTAAAAGAAAAGTTTTATTACCAATGCTCTTGACGGAACAGAGGACACTACTAAGTGGAAAAACACGGCGACTGGTAACTCTGAGTAGAGAAGTGATTCCAAAAATTAAACTTGAAATGTGAAAAAGCTATGGAGAAAAGCTTAGCCAGTTTATTTCACTTATATTTTTAAATATATACACTAGAAATATATTACAAAAGATATAAATAAGTCTAAATGAGCCCTTTCACAAGTATTAAAATTCTAAGTGATAAAGCCTTGTCTAGTCGTTTACTTTGCAGTTTCCTGTCTGCCCCCCAGCCCCCAACCCCTCTGTTGACTGATGGGTTTGGGAGGGGGAGCTGGCAGGTTGCTTCAGTCTCTTTCCTGTCCTATCTGTCTGCTTGCAGGGAACATAGATTCCTACCTGCTTCTGGCCAAATAGTGAGCTTGTCAGCGAGGCTCTATCCCTGTGTCAGCGCATGCTGCCTGTTATATGAGCACATGTAATTGAGAGGCACAATATTAAAAAGCCCACTTTGCCCACAGGTCTGAACCATATTCCCTTATATCACTTTCATTAACTAAAAGGGTGATACATTGACCTCTGTCTGCTTGAATTCTGTGCTTGTCAGTTGGTTTTGACAGGCAGGGAGAAGGGAGTGCCATTTATGACCTTACTGATCGCCGGCGTAGTCTCTCAAGCACAGCGTACAGAAGAGAGACATAAATCCACTGATAGAGTAGAATATAAAGCAGAAATACATAAGAGGGCTAACGAGGTATAAATGAAGGTGGAGGTAACTCATGTAGGGAAAACAGCAAAAGGTTTTGCAGAGGAGTTAAAACTTGACACTAGAATGATGACTAGGAATTCTTCAGACAGAGAAAAGGGTAAGGACAGTCTAGGATGAAGGAACAGACAACGAAGTCATCACACACACACACACACACACACACACACACACACAGCTGGGCATCTCCAGAAAATATGGAGAAATTTATTGTGACTGAACTGAAGCTCAGATAAGATATGATTGGTATGAAGCAAGGTGAAGCAGGAAAGGTGGACACAAGAAATGATGCAGCATTTAGAAATAAGAAACAAGATTAAGTGTACATTGGAGGTAGAAAATTCTGGCAGCAATGGGCCCTAGTATAGGAGACAGAGGAAGGGAGGCTAGCCTGGGAAATATGCCACAGGGCACTTGCTGCTGCGGATTTGCCCTGAAGCGGTGACAGGGGGTGATACCATGAGGAGTGACACATCTGCCAACTCAGGAATATTTGATTGGTTTTACTCTTTTTGAGTAATGACAAATGAACAGAGAAAACAGAGTGAGGTAAACTTTTCATGGAATGATATTTTAAAATTTTTACGTGTGAGGATTTTTGCCTACAAATATCTGTAGGTTCACGGTGACTAGGGTTTGGCTAGAGGTAGACTTTATATGGCTAGGTAGCCACAGTGCTCTTGTTCCAGTAGTCACAATGAAACACAGTTTTAAAATGTTTATATCTGGTATGAAACTGAGCCTCATAGTTAAAGAAACTTTTCTCTCATAGTTAAAGCCTCATAGTTAAAGAAGGGAAAAAAGAAACAAAAACAAAAAAACAAAAACCAAACCTGTCTGCCACTTGAAGATGGTAGATGGAAAGGAGGGCTCTCTAGAGAATTACTAGCATGCTGCCAGACATGCTTGGAGATGACCATCCCATCATATCAAAACTGAGCAGAGAAATAAAAAAGCAAAGATGAAAATCTTTTCAAGTAGCCTAAAGTGTACAGATCATTATGAGGTAATTTCGAAGCAAAGACTGCCATAACCAGGTAAAGTGCAGAACTCAGAACAAATGGGAGAGAAGTTAGCTCTTAAAATCTCTGCTTAGGGAAAGAGCAGTCATGGGGGAAGTGAGAGGTGGAGACCCTTTCTCCCGGAGAAAGGGAGAGTATAGGAAGAGGAAATTCAGATTCACACTGAAGCTTGTCCATGCTTTATTGGGTAAAACTTTAAAGCTGGAAAACCAGACATCATGTTGCCAAGTCAGAAAATCTTTTATGTGCTTTTGGAATCCAGTGACTCCTGGCTAAAATAATAGTAAATCTTTTTTTACCTTCTCTCTGGGACTATCAGCTGTGTTCTCATGCTGGCTTTTTAGTGACCTGGTAACTAGTATTAGTATTTTAAAAGAGGTAGTGCTGATGCTGGAAGTCACTTTAATATCATTTTAGAATCATGGTGCAGCATTCAGATGAATCTAATATCCCGATAGGCTAGCATTTTTGTTGATCATTGTCCTTTGCTTTTACAGATCTTTCTTTCTTTCTTTCTCTCTCTCTCTTTCTCTCTTTCTTTCTTACATGCAATTTCTCCAATGTAGTAACTTACTATAACTGAATCTTTATCCATTTACAGGAATTGCTTATGCATGTGAAGGCTATTCCCCTAAGTGAACATTTAAAAAAATATATATTAAGTAATCTCTACACCCAGCATGAAGCTCAAACTCATGACCCTGAGATCAAGAGTCATGAGCTCTACCGACTGAGCCAGCCAGGCACTCCCCAAAGTGAACATTTTTAATTATCTTTTGAGGCCTGGAATGGTTTTAACATTAAACATTTCATCTGTTGATAAGTAAAATTTTCAGAAAGAAAATCTCAATTTTACTTGTATGTAATTTCAATTGTTTCAACTAATATCCAGGGAAAATGAATGTGGAGTTTATACCCATTTTATTTAATTATTTTTTTTTATATGTTAAATTTCTGCTGTCTTCTCTTTTTTTTTAAATTTCTTTTCAGCGTAACAGAATTCATAGTTTTACACCACACCCAGTGCTCCATGCAAGGCGTGCCCTCCATAATACCCACCACCTGGCTCCCCCAACTTCCCACTCCCTGCCCCTTCAAAACCCTCAGGTTATTTTTCAGAGTCCATAGTCTCTCATGGTTCATCTCCCCCCCAATTTCCCTCAATTCCCTTCTCCTCTCCATCTCCCCATGTCCTCCGTGTTATTTGTTATGCTCCGCAAATAAGTGAAACCATATGATAATTGACTTTCTCTGCTTGACTTATTTCACTCAGCGTAACCTCTTCCAGTCCCGTCCATGTTGCTACAAAAGTTGGGTATTCATCCTTTCTGATGGAGGCATAATACTCCATGGTGTATATGGACCACATCTTCCTTATCCATTCGTCTGTTGAAGGGCATCTTGGTTCTTTCCACAGTTTGGCGACCGTGGCCATTGCTGCTATAAACATTGGGGTACAGATGGCCCTTCTTTTCACC
>PISX010033785.1:0-14710 GCA_004024625.1 Mellivora capensis | reverse complement strand
AAGGGAGTTGAGGGAAATTGGGGGGGGAGATGAACCATGAGAGACTATGGACTCTGAAAAACAACCTGAGGGTTTTGAAGGGGCGGGGGGTGGGAGGTTGGGGGAGCCAGGTGGTGGGTATTGTGGAGGGCACGCATTGCATGGAGCACTGGGTGTGGTGTAAAACTATGAACTCTGTTATGCTGAAAAGAAATAAAAATATATTAAATATATATTAATATATATAAATAATATATTATATATTATTTATATATATTATATATATAAATATATTTAATATATATTTATATATATAATATATATTATATATAAAAAATATATATAATATATATAATAATATATAAAATATATAAAATATATATATATTAAAAAAAGTAATATTGAAATACAATTATAAAATAATATGTGTGTTTCCACAACAGCACACTAATTAATAAGTTCTTGTGACAATTGTAATAAAAACAAGTAGTAATTCCAAAATAATATTTCAAGATATTTCAAGTTATCTTAAACACTAATAATATACTTTGAAGTTATGTGAATTTTACATGTGACAGAATTACAGCTAAAGCTGCCTCTACTGTGGTTTGTGGATCACATTCATAAATGAATAAAATGCTAGATTATGATTGGAAGTTGTTAAAATTAAAGATGAAGGTTTTATTTTTTTAACATTTAATTGTATGTGTGTGTGTGTGTGAAAGAGAGAGAGAGAGAGAGAGAGAGAGAGAGAGAGAGAGAGAAAGAGGGAAAGCACAAGCAGGGGGAGTGGCAGGCAGAGGGAGAAGCAGGCTCATTACTGAACAAGGAGTCCAATGCAAGACTTGATCCCAGGAACTCAGGATCATGACATGAGCCAAAGGCAGACACCTAACTGACTGAGCCACCCAGGGGTCCCAAGATAAAGTTTTTCATAAACAAGTTTATTGATCCTCTGACTAAAGATTTATAGACCTTTAGACTTCCTTGAAAGTTCTATGAATTCTAGATTAAATTATGTGCTTTGGCGTGAAAATGGGGTGGAAGAGATCTTAAAATCTAAATACCTTCCTGAAGGAGAGCTGCGCACTGACCTAAGATGCTTTTTCCAGATGATTGAGTGAGGAGAAATAAACTTCTATCTTTTTCAAGAATCTGACTTATTGATTCTATTTACTAAGCAGCCCGGCTATTAGTCTGATCAGGCTTCTATAACAAAATTCCATAAACTGATTGGCTTAAACAAGAGAAAATTATTTTTTCACAGTTCTAGAGGCCAGAAGTCTATGTTCAAGACCCTGGCAAATGTCATTTCTGGTATGGTTTCTCTTCCTGGTTGCAGCCTCCATGCTATGTCCTCACATGGCCTTTCTTCCTGTGTGTGTGTGTGTGTGTGTGTAGAGAGAGAGAGAGAGCGGGTAGGCTCTCAAGCATCTCTTTTTGCTTGGATACAAATCTTACCAGATTAGGGCCCCACTCTTATGACCTTGTTTAACCTTAATTATTTCCTCATTCCAAATATAGCCACACTGAGGTTTAGAGTTTCAACATATGAATTGGAAGGGGGTACATGCATTTAGTCCATAATACCAGCTTTATTCCAAGTAATACAGAAATTAATAGCATTAGTGGGGATGTTGCAGGTTATATTCTCCAGGAAGCAGACCCTGAAACAGAGTTTATTGTAAGAATGTTTATTAGAGAGTATCCTTGGGATTGATGTAATGGTTGGGTCTTTATACACCCACCTCAATCAGTCATTGGATATAGGCCACATGTCCCTCTGCAACTGAAGCTGTCCTTGAGGGGCTAAAAGATGAAGCCTTTCTACTGATAAGACCCCTAGAATCTGGAGCAAGTCTTTTCTTGAAAAGAAATTTGTATGGTGCACCTCCATGTCCAATATTACCCACTTCTTATGCTGCTAAAATCTACTTTCTCATTTAAGTCTAGAAAGAAGATCCTCCAGAGGTCCCCACTATCCATTCCAGATTCCCCTTCCTCCCACCTGGTCTGTGTAGACTGAGACCCTCACCCCTGACAAGGGCTGGTTACCATGCTCTTCTCTGGCCAATGTTATTACACATGTCCATTTCCTACCAAAATTGGGCAGAAGAGTACCAAGAGGCAACTATGTGGATCGCTTGGAAACCAAGCATATTTAGCTTGCCCTCATCATACAACAACATTTATTCCTCCTTTTGATAACTAAGGTTAATTCCCCCTGTGCACATGGCATAATATAGAATTTGACACCATTTTTTGATGTTTGACTGCTGACATCTTTTAAGCCTCTCCTCTTTTTTTTTTCCCCTTGTGCTCCACATCTGGGAAAGATGATAAGAAATCAAGATGTTCCTTTCTTTGGTGTCAATGGGAGGTTCAAACCATGTAAGCCTCTGCCTGCATAAAGGAATTCCTATTTCCTAATCACCATAAAAAACCCAAGTCATTTTCCTTTCCCTGATTTATCGAGCCATTTTTGGACCGGCTTAGGAAGCTTACCCTGCTTTCCAGAAAAAGCCTCATTATGTAAGTATTGACACTTTAACATTCTCTTGTTGTGTGTGTGTGGCATCACCAGTCTTGACATCTGAATCCAATTTGGGGCAGGGGTCTATCCCATGTCTGTAGAATGGTGACAACAGATGGTGATTCAAGGTATTCCCTGAACAAAAGAATCCTACAAAGTCCAGGAAGCATCCATAGCTTATAGTTCAATGTGATTTTTGCTGAGTTTTGTGGCAGAAGTGTTTGCCTTTTGGTGATTATAACATGCAACCCTAAAGAGATCAGAGTTGTGGGGACGGGAGGAAGGAATTCTGTCTTCAAATTGCCTTTGAACATGGGACTACAATATCAACTCTTCTTTGGCTTTCCATTCTGTCAGCCTGCTTTTTAGATTTCAGACTTGCCAGTTTCCAAAATCATGTGAACCAATACCCCAAAACAAATAAATAAATCTCATGTGTATTAAATTTATATAAATAGGGGTTCCATTTTTCTTGAGAACCTTAACAAATACAGTTTGAGAATATTCTCTGAAATAGCTTAAAGAAGTTAAAAATATTGTTTTATTTTCTGATAACATCACTGAACTTGGCTCTTGACCACTTCATCCTTATATAGCACAGAAATGTATCTGGTCACTACAAGGCAAGTTCAGTCACTTACAAACTTTTCTCTCTTTTTTTCCTCCTTCCCGACTGCCACAATGATTTAACTATAACATAGAAGGAGGAGGATTCAGTCATGTATTTCCCTGATATGAGAGGAGAGGCTTATTGTCTGAAATGGTTAGTGTCTGTCTATGTTGGCTGCTGCTGATATTTTCCTTACACACTGGCTGCTGTCCATCCCTATAGACATCAGCTGTGTTGTTTCCTGGCCTGACATGACCTTCGGTTCAAAGGGACTCCTTAATGCATTGTCTTCTTGCCAATTTCAAATTCTCTCTTGATCTCCTGGTCCTCCTTCAACCTTTTAGGTACACCCCTTTCCCCAGGGACATGAAAGGCATTCTCTCCACACCACACAAGTCTGCCAGGGTCTCTATGAGGTTGTCCTCATGCATATGCATCTTAACATTTCTCAGTCGTTATTATTTTGCTGCAACAAAATCATGGTGAATGTTTGGCTTATCCACACAGCTCTGAGATTTCCATGACTCCCAGGGATTGAGACAAAGTTCCTATAACTTTTATGGAGTTTCATTTATCCTTTCTACCTGGTGCTCAGTCAAAACAGGTAGAAGAAGAAGGGTAAGAGCAGGGATGTCAGTTCATTTCTCAAAGGTTGTTTATATCTACTAAGATCTACAGCCCATAAATTGTTTTTCTGTACCAACAGAAAAACAATTATGCACAGTCTGGTATTTCCTGGAATATGGGGAAATGGTCTGTCTTGGAGAACAAAGCTTAAGGGAGTCTCTGATCTACCTTAGTAGAAAACATTCCAGGGATTCATGGTTGAAAGGAGAAGGTGCTTAGACAAAAATGAAGGCTTTTCCAGAATAATAGACCTGACCTGAGGAGGTTTGCATTATAGGTCATAGTCAATACTAATGTGTGCATATGCCCAAGGGACATTGAGCTATTAGAACAACCATTAATGCCACAGAGAAGATTAGCATAGCCCCTGTACAAGAATGACATACAAATTCATGAAGTCTTCCATAAAAACAACAAGAACAACAACAAAAATCAAGCACTAAGAGGGTATTTGTGTGAAGAATAATGCATGGCCTGCTGGGACAATAGTGAAAGTAACTTTGAAACTGGTGACTAGGACTTGGGTCATGAGGACTAAGCCCCCAAAGAAAGGACACAAAGACTTTCCTAGTCCTTGGGACAAACATCCTTGGATTGCAGAAAACACCATAAGTTTATGAACTGGGTAAGTAATCCCTTATTTGAGGGAACCAAATTAATTTGGCTTTGCATGGTCCTTTTACAGTGTTTGGAATCTAGTCTTTAGAAAACATTTCCAAATTCCTTGACAAGCAGGGTTATTTAAGTGGTCTGAGAAAGTAATATACCACTCAAAGTCAAGTCTACCCAATTTGGGTGAAATGTGTGTTTTTGAAAATATTTCCCAACATTAACCTTGATCTCAAAGAGTCAAGAGCAAATCAGTAAAGGAGAGAGTAGATAAGAGGTAGAGAAAGAGTAGTACAAATGAATAACAAGAGTGAACAGCATAATAATAGATGATATGCTGTATCAAGGGTTTATGATATGCAAGGCACTACACATATATTACTACACAAGGCATTTTACATATATTAACTCAATTAATTTTTGTGACAACTCTATTCAGGAGTGTGTTAGAGTCAGCTAGCCTTCCTGTTTTCACTTGCATAGTGAATGGTTATTTCTGGCAAGTGGCTATCCAGTGAGGGGCTACATAACTCACCCACTCCTTTGCAGTTAAATGGAGTAATGTGATCAGTTTCTGTGGTAGACTGAATAATGGCCCTGAAAGTCCCCTACATCCTGATCTATGGAACCTGTTAATATTAATTTTGCATGGCAAAAGGGACTTTGCTGATGTGAAAAAGTTAAAAACCTTACCACAGGGAGTTTATTCTGGATTATCCAGATGGGCCCTAAATGTAAATAAGGGACACAGCAGGAGATCTGACCACAAGCAAAGGTGATGTGATGGAAGCAGAGAGAAATTTGAGGATAATATGTTGCTGGCTTTGAAGATGGGGGAAGGGGCTATGAGCCAAGGAATGCAGGGAATACAGCACTAAAAGCTGGAAAAAGCGAGGAAATAGATTCTCTCCTACATCCTGTGGATAAAGCACAGCCCTGCTGACATCTTGGTTTTGACTCAGTAAAACCATTTTAGGTTTCTGGTCTCCAGAGCTATAAGCATATTAATTTCTGTTGTTTCAAGCCACTAAATTTGTGGCAGTTTTTTAGAGCAGCTATAAAAAATTAATATAATTCTCACCAATGAAATATGAATAAAAATGTTACCAGGACCATGTTGTAACTTGTAAGGGCCCTAGGCGCTTTAGATATCATGGGCCCTTTACCATAAAAATATATATATTTTATGAATGCCTTCATATAAGTGTAATCCAGGCTTAATTAATTATTATATGTTAGTTATTATTATATTAATTTTATCTTATGATTTGAGAAGAAATTAAACATTTTTAATGAGCCCCCTAAAAGTATCATGAACCCTAGGCCCTGTGACTATTGTGCCTAACAAATAGGTCAGTGATGTGTATCACTTCGGAACCACGGAGGTTAAAGAGCCAGTTTTCCTTCTCTTCTCTCTCTCTGTCCTTTTCTTTTTTGAACAAAGGTGATAGAAGTTTATTATTATCACCAGAGAGAAGCAGGCAGGACAGAAAGGGAGAGACTATTTGCAACAAAGCAGTGGGTGAAGGCTGTAGTTAAGAAGGAAAGTGAGGAGGTATGGGAATACATGAAATTTTCCTCTTTTGATAGCTGTGTCTGGGTGTAAGTAACCCATTGATCAGCTAAGGCTTATGGATATTTTGAGGTGGGTCACCTAATAGGCCTGTTTGCATTTAGCCAGGTGGTAAGGGGTCACTGTGGGCACTTCTAACTTACTCAGGTTCCCACTGTTCAAGTTGGTTGCTTAAAAGCAGTACCTACATTCCAATCTGACAGATCAATAATGAAAAATTTTTGCCATTTGGGCAGAGGTCTTATCCTCAGTAGCTGCTTCATGCTGAATGAGGGGCATAGAGATGTTCCTACCTATGGGCCAACATTGGTCAGTGGGAATTTAATAAGAGTTATAGAAAACCAAGGCAGCTGTGTCTAGAGTTGATAACATATGGGAGTCTCCTTGAGCAGAAAGAATCATCTGTTGGCTTGAAGTTATGGCAGTTAAGGATTCTCCGCACTAGGTGGAGAGGCATGGGAGAAAACAGCAAAACATGATTAGAATAACAAGAAGGAAAAATAGCCCAATAAGAGTCCTTTGATAGTTGACAAAATTCTTCCTCCTGTCCAGGAGTTTAATCAGTCAGCAAAAGAAAGGCAGGAGCCTTTTGAAACATAAATTTGAGTGTTCATGTCAGTTAGAAACCCAGAAATATTTTCCTGGTAATATGGAATGTATGCACAGCATTCTGTTTTTATGATAGCACATGTCCCACCTTGTGTAGAAGTTAAAATATCTAAATGCCATTCTATTTTGTAGGACTGCTTTATGCATTTGAGTTATTTCAGTGTTTAATAATGTAATACCATTTTGAGAATCATTTAAGGACTTAATTTTGTAGCAGGTGGTATTCACCATCATATGTTCTGTTTTGTTTAGCAAACAGTCAGGTAGTTAAAAAGAGGTACCTTTATGGAAACAAAAGAAAAATGTAAGTTAAAGGAGCAAATTACAAACTCAGTGTCTGAATCTTGAGTCTCCATTGCTGCCATTGAGTCTCCAGCGCTGCCAGTGAGATTTTTAGATGTCAGGCTTGAAGCATCCTCAGATGAGGTGGGAAAATGCATCGGGAATCAGATGGGCATTTCTGGTTTGTAATTCAAACGTATCTGGTGATCCTTTTGAATGGCCTTAAAGCAACAGGCACAAAAATTGTTTATAGATGAGTTTTGTGGCAAATCCTCTGATGTTTACTTCAGGTTGTTAATCAGATGCAGGAATGTGTTTGCTCACTGATCAAGGTGGTGACTGGATCTGTGGAAGCAAAGAAATAAAGGGGAAGGAGCTGAAATAAGTAAGGCAGCTGAGAGTTAGCCAAGGTCAAGTAAGTGTCCTAACTGAGTCCATAATGTGTGCGGATTTACTCTGGGTGAGCTGACACTGCCAACTGTGCCACATGTTGGGAATGGAGGACTTAGGGGAATGGAGTCAGAGAGCAGAGGAAAAAGAGTCCTTCACACTCCAGGCATGGTCAGTCCAATCTGTTCACTTTCAGACCTTCAGAGTACACTGGGGAGCTGCCCTCCCTAAAGATCTTCAGTTGTCTGAGAAGTAGTAGGGTTAGATTGCTGAAGGGCCAAAAAGAGAAAGAAGAGGGAGGGAATGATCCTTTCAAAGGGCAAGAGGGGAGATCCCTCATCCTTTCATGCACGGGGTTTAGAGATGGTTCCCCTGGGTCTTCAGACCCTCACCTAGAAGTAACCTCAGCCAGAGGTCATCAGTTCCCCCAAGGAATACTATATTCAGTCCACTAAGATAAAGTCCTAAGAAACTCCCAGAGAATCTGGAGAGAGCCCTGGGTGAGGAAAAGTTCTTTGTACAGGGCCCACCAAATGTGGGGTGATTCAATCACATGGAGGCCAGTTGTATGGGTGGTGAAAGAATTCACCAAAGGCAGAACAAAGGAGAGAGAAGTTTATTGAATACACTGAAAGGAAGCAATGGGCAGGACCACAAGGGAGAGACTGTCTGCCTACATTCTCCTTTTTAGAAGAGGTCTCTCAGATCCCAGCAGCTTGCACTAAAAAATACTCTTGTTTTCCTTGAGTCACCATGTGGAGGAAAGTTACCTTCTGCCCAAGAATACCCACACTGTACTATCAGTAAAAAATAAACTTTTATTGTTTTAAGTCACAGAAATATTGGGATGTATTTGTAACAGCAGCTAACATTATACTGGAGAATTTAGAGATTGTAACTTTGAAGTGGGATTAACCCATAATAAAAATATACATGTGGCTTTGGCTTAGTAGTCAAATTGTATGCAGCAAGGAAGTTGAAATTGGCAACTGGAGATATGGAAACCCAAGTGTAGTGGCAAACATTGGGTAACTGTATCAACCATGTTCACTGGGAAGTGAGGCCAAAGACCTACTAAGCCTGAAACTCTAGGAGGAGAGACTGGATAATAGACTGTTGATAATGTGCATTGGTCGTTATTTGCAGAATTTAGCATGATATGTCAAGAAAGGATAAGCAAGAATTATCTGATTTGAGATTAAAGACAGAAAGCAATAGAGAGAGTCTTAGTCTTCTCAGGTGCCATAACCATCTAATAGACTGGGTGGTTTAAACAACAGAAATTAATTTTCTCACAGTTCTAAAGGCTAGAAGTCCCAGAACAACAAGCAGCAGGGTTGGTGTATATTGAGTGTTCCCTCTTTGACTTCTCTTCTTTTTTCCCCAAAGATTTTTATTTATTTATTTGCTTATTGGAGAGAGAGAGAGACAGAGACAGAGAGAGACAGACAGAGCCCAGGGAGGAGGAACAGAGGGAGAGGGACAAGCAGAATCTGCATTGAGCACAGAGCCTGTTGTGGGGCTCGATCTCACAACCCTGAGATCATGACCTGAGCCAAAATCAAGAGTTGGATGCTCAACTGACTGAGCCACCCAGGTGCCCCTCCTTGATATCTTTTCTTGACAGATGCCTTCTTACTATGTCCTGGGATGGTCTTTCCTTGGTACATGCACATAGATATCTCTCTCTCTCTCTCTCTCTCTCTCTTTATTTCTGTCTCTCTCTCCTCCTCCTCCTCCTCCTCCTCCTCCTCCTCCTTCTTCTTCTTCTTCTCCTCTTCCTCTTCCTCCTCCTTCTCCTCCTCCTTCTTCTTCCCTCTCCTCCCCCTCCTTCTCTTCCTCCTCTTTCCTCCTCCTCCTGTTCTTCTCCTTCTCCTCTTCCTCCTCCTCCTTCTTCTTTTTCTTCTTCCACATTTCCTACTAGATGAACACTCCAACCTTATGAGTTCATTTTTACATTAATTACCTTCTAAGCGCCCTCTCTCCAAATGTGGTTTTATTGGACACTAAATCTTCAACATATGAATTTTGAATTCAATCCATAGAATTCCACCCCTGGCTCTCTAAAAATCCATGTCCTTCCTGCATGCAAAGTTCATTCATTGCATCTCAATTGTTTTCAAAGTCTTAACTCATTCTAGCATCAATCCTAAAGTCTAAAGTCTCTTCTAAATATTATTTAAATAAGATATAAATGAGACCCAAGGTGTGATTCATCCTGAGGCAAAATCCTTCTCCAGCTGTGACTGTGAAAGCAGACAATTTCTGTGCTTCCAAAATACAGTGGTGGGATACACACAGGATAGACATTTCCATTCCAAAAAGGACAAATTACAAGGAGGAAAGGGATGATGGGTCCCATGCAAGTCCAAAACCTATCAAAACAAATGTCATTAAGTTTTAAGGCTCAAAAACAATCCTCTTGGTTGATTACCATGTCCTCCAAGTCCACTGGGGTGGTAGCATCACCCCTGTGGCTGTAGGTTGAGGGTTATGCTCCCACAACTCTGCTAAGTCAGGAACCTACCCACAGGGTTCCAGGTAATCCTGACCCCAGGGCTTTGGGGAGAGGCCATTTCGCATATTGAAACTGAGGCAATGGTTCTGATGATCTCTGAATCACTTTCAGGGTAATTTTTCTCTTTTCTTGAAAAGCAGCACATGTTCACAAATAGCCCTACTGTCCCATTCTGTCAAACCAAATAAGAAGGTTTCCTTCATTTTGATCTCATATTTATCTTCTTCAGTTTAAACTGCCAATGTTTCTACTAATATAATCCCATAAGCTTTTTATCAGGTGATAGTCTAGCCAAAACAACTCTCTTATTTTTGAAACATGGATAAGCTTAGAATTTTCCAAATCTTTAGGTTCTGGCTCCTTTGGCTTAACAATTCCTTCTTCAATTTATCTCTTTTGTATTTTATTATAAGCAATCATGAAGAATCAAACACCCTTTTTAAAAAAAACTTTGATTAAAAATCTCCTCAGATAAATATCCAGTTTCAGCACTTTCAAGCTCTACCTTCCACAAAACTAGAACACAATTCATCCAAGCTTTTTGCCACCTTATAACAAGTATCTCCATTCCTCCAGTTTCCAATAATATGTTTCTCAGGGTGCCTGGGTGGCTCAGTTGGTAGAGCATCTGCCTTTGGCTCACATCATGGTCCCAGGATCTTGTGATCAAGCCCCGAATCTGGCTCCCTGCTCAGTGGATAACCTGCTTCTTCCTCTCACTCTGCCCCTCTCCCCTTACTCGTGTTCTGTTTTGCTTTGTTCTCTGTATCAAATAAATAAATTAAAAGTCTTTCAAAAATAATATATTTCTCATTTCCAGGTGAAGCCTCACTAGAATCATCTTAATGTCCATATTTTTAGATTGCACACTAAAATTCTCTTAGCTTCTACCCATTATCCAGTTCCAAAGACACTTCCTCATTTTTTAGGTATTTCCTACATCAGTGTCCTACTTTTCAGTAAGAAAACATGTTTTAGTCTGCTTGGGTCTCCATAACAAAACAGCATAGACTGGGTGACTTAAACAACAGAAATATATTTTCTCAGTTATGTAAGCTAGAGATCCAGATCAAGATGCAGCAGGATTGGTTTCTGGTGAATTCTCTCCTTCTGGCTTACAGATCGCCACCTTCTCATTCTCTCTTGATATGACCTTTCTTTAGTAAGCATGTATGGAGACAGAGAGAGGAAGAGAGAGAGATTCTTGTAAAGCCACCAATGTCAGATTAGGACCTCATCCTATGGCCTCATTTTACCTTGAATATATCCTAAAAGCCCCATCTCCAAACATAGTCACATTGGGGGTTAAGTTTTCAACATATAAATTTTGGAGGGACATAGTCAATCCATAGGGATGGCCTTGCAGGGTTTAAAATATTGGATTCTAAAGAGAAAGACTTCAGGCTGAAAAAGTCTTTAAGCAAAAGGACTCATTAAGTTTCCTCAGAGAGAAATGCCAGAATAGAGAACTCTAAAAACCCATTCCTCTACAAAAACAACAAATAAACTGGCAAAACTGGTTAGAATCGGGTTTTCCTAACTTTGGAAACTAACCAAAAGTTTATGGCAACCAGGGAAATGCTTAATCAAGAAAAACAGCTGAGGATGAGTTAAGATGGTAGAGGAATAAGAGGACCCTAAGCTTGAATCCTCCTTCAAACACAGCTAGATAATTATAAAATCATTCTGAACATCCCAAGAAAGCAATCTGAGGTCTGAGAATGAAACTGCAAGCCCACAAGTAGAAAAGCAATTACCTTCTGAAATTTATGAGGTGTAGAATTGAGCTGGGGGAGATGTAACTGTGTATACTGTGTACTGGAGGGAACCATGCTTGTGGAGGCTACCACAAAGTATTATAAGCAGTAGAGGGCAAAATCTGAAATTTTAGGAGTCAGCCACTTCCAGGGTCATCCCTGGCTGAAATAAAGGTGCTCAGGTGGGGAAGTAAGGTGGAGACCCAGGAGTGGGCAGTGTGGGCTGAGGATCCCATTGGTTGCAAGTAGAACAGGTAGTGCCAACATGGTGCACTATTCCCCGACACTGGGGACTCAAGCTGAGGGCTGTGAGCCTGGGTGCTGGCTCTCTGCTCCACCTTTCCATAAATGCTGAACCACTGCACAGTCATGTAACCACTTTCCTAGCACACCAACATGTGGCAAAAGTGTGGCTAGACACTCTTCCAGAGGATTAACATGGATCCACACCACAGGAGTCCCCAGATTTGGAGTTTTGAAACCCAGTTCCACATCTGAGACAAAACAGCTCAGACACTGGCAGGGTGAAGGAAGGGATCTGACAGAAGCTGGGGACACAAGAGGAGGTGACTGATTGCTCCTGTGTGAGGACTTCCCAAAGAGTGGGGAATGTGAACTCTCAGCTCCCAGTCTAGAGAGGGGTATGCCATTTCATCCCACCTATCAGAGCTATAAGACTTGAAGGAGCAAAAGGGCACCACCTAGCAAAGGCCAGAGCCATATACCAAGTCCTGGCCCCTGCGCCCTGGAGGCACATCTCCACTAGGGCAAATCCACCTGAAAATCAGTACAATGAGCCCTTCCCGCAGAAGACCAACACAAACACCTCACACACATCACGTCTGATGACCACAGAGTGCTGCAAAGCTTCAGCTCTAAGGGAAATAGGATCTAGCTTCTTTTTAAAAAAAAAAATTTATTATATCTTTTCTTATTCTTTAACTCTGTTCTGTTTTTATTTTTCACACACACACACATATATATATATATATAATTTATTTTATTTATATATATAATTTTATTTGGATCTAGCTTCTTTTAACAAGCAGACCAAAACACACTTAGGAGCTACTTTTCCCCCTCCTTTTCTTTGCTTTGCTTTGCTTTTCTGGACAAAATGACAAGATGGAGAAATTCACCTCAAAAGAAAAAACAGGAAGCAGAATTCATAGCCAGGGATTTAATCAATAGAGATATAAGTAAGATGTCTGAAACAGATTTTAAACAGCAATTCTACTTTTCCTTCCCTTCCCCTATGTTCATCTGTTTTGTTTCTTAAATCCACAAATGAGTGAAATCATATGGTATTTGTTGGACTGACCTATTTCACTTAATATAATATACTTTAGTTCCAACCATGTTGTTGCAAATGGGAAAATTTCCTTCTTTTTGATGACTGAGTAATATTCCATTCCATTGACTGAAATCTTTTTGAGTTTTGAAGAAATTGCATTGCCAAAGAAACCACAACCTCAGTATAAAAAACAAAAACAAAAACAAAAAAACCTGTGACTATTTAGCCTGGTTCCCAAACCTGTATTATAAGAAGAGTGCTATGGAAAGCCCACGACCAGGACAGAATGTCTTCAGAGTACCTGATCAGTAAGATTTCATCATTGCTATGGGCCAGCGATCATACTATACCCTTCATTCCTCTATTTTCTTAATGGGACTTTTTACTTGTCTTATTGTTCTTATTCCACTATTGTATACTGGGGACATGGGAGAGCCAAGTAATTTAAATTTTAGTTCAAAGGATCTACATGTGGACCTGATGGAGAGGTATGCATATCATCTAGAGATCCTGAATTTTGAGCTAAATGTAGTAACTGGTTAGGACATTGGCTTATCTCACTGAGGAGGGAATGGATATATTCTAGGTATGAGAGGGAAGATACATACAGATTTGGGAGGCCAGAGGAGCAAACATACTTAGGTAAACTCTCCCTGAAAAACATCTTTCCTGCCTTCCATTAGATAAATTTGTTGTTGAGAGACAGCTTCCAAGCCAGAGACTATATTTCCCAGAAGGCACTGCAACTAGTGAATCTTTGCAATTTGTTTTTACCAATACAATAAGAGTGGAGTGATCTACATCACTATTCAATCAAGAAAATTAAGAGGCAGATATAACCTTTATATCATCTTTCCTCATGTTGCCAGCTCTTGTGCCCTAGAGAATGGAGGACTCATATACAGGAGGAGCCTAGATCACTGAATCACCATGTGGAGTAACCCACACACCTATCATGAACAACTACTTTGGATTATTAGGTGAGAGTGAAATAAACTATTTGATGAAGTCATGGAAATATTAGGTTTTACCTGATAAATAGCATCGCCCTTATCTAGAAATGTACCAATATTATCCCCATATATTACAGGTGAGGAAATAAAGGCTCAGTTGTTTAAGGAATTTTCCCAAAGACACATGGTTTTTAGTGTTGAAACCTGGATTCTCACTCAAGCCATCTCTCTCTGGAGCCTCCGTTCTTGGCTAGCACATTAACTGACTCCTGGGAAAAGGTAGGAATAAGGGCAGTGCCAGCAGGATTGGTTTTTCTAAAGTTACTTACTGCTGCATCAGGAGGCCATCCACAAGGTAAATAGAAAACAGTAAACAAGAGCATTTAGAAAGCTTCATCAGTTTTTGGGAAGGAGCCATGAGTTTCCAAGGAAACACTTGCAAAGCAGGAACTTGGTATGAGAGCCCAATATCTCTATTAGAAGGGGAAAATCACAAATCCTCTTGATGATTCATTCATTCACTCACTTATTTTTTTTCTTTTCTTTCTTTTTTAAAAAATATTTTATTTATTTTTTTCACAGACAGAGATCACAAGTTTACACCACACCCAGTGCTCCATGCAATGCGTGCCCTCCATAATACCCACCACCAGGCTCCCCCAACCTCCCACCCCTGACCCCTTCAAAACCCTCAGGTTATTTTTCAGAGTCCATAGTCTCTCATGGTTCATCTCTCCTTCCAATTTCCCTCAACTCCCTTCTCCTCTCCATCTCCCTATGTCCTCCATGTTATTTGTTATGCTCCACAAATAAGTGAAACCATATGATAATTGACTCTCTCTGCTTGACTTATTTCACTCAGCATAATCTCTTCCAGTCCCATCCATGTTGCTACAAAAGTCGGGTATTCATCCTTTCTGATGGAGGCATAATACTCCATAGTGTATATGGACCACATCTTCTTTATCCATTCGTC
>PISX010033784.1:0-14714 GCA_004024625.1 Mellivora capensis | reverse complement strand
GGCTGGAAGAGATTATGCTGAGTGAAATAAGTCAAGCAGAGAGAGTCAATTATCATATGGTTTCACTTATTTGTGGAGCATAACAAATAACACGGAGGACATGGGGAGATGGAGAGGAGAAGGGAGTTGAGGGAAATTGGGGGGGAGATGAACCATGAGAGACTATGGACTCTGAAAAACAACCTGAGGGTTTTGAAGGCCGGGGGGTGGGAGGTTGGGGGAGCCAGGTGGTGGGTATTGTGGAGGGCACGCATTGCATGGAGCACTGGGTGTGGTGTAAAACTATGAACTCTGTTACGCTGAAAAGAAATAAAAAAAAAAAAAAGATTCAGAGAGAGCATAAGCACCAACTCATGGATAGTGGATGTAGACATGTGAAATATAGATCTAGCACAGAGGAAGACAAGGAGATAGGGCCATACAGTCAGAATTTCACTGGGGCCAAAAAGCCACTCATGGACAGTCAGGATTCAACCCAATAAGCAAAGAGCCTCTCACTAGGGACAGACGGGAAAGTACACTAGATATTGAGGATCTCATCATGACTAGAAATCCACTAAAGGAGTTTGTATCTACCCATGAGGAATTTAGGTCTGGCACAACAGGAAGATGTGTCAAGCCACCAACAATCAGAAAAGAGCTCCAGATACTCAGGGTCAGCTTATAGACAAACTTTATCTACACGGTCTGACACTAGTTAAAAATAGATAGTGTGGATACAGTTATTGTCAGTTTAGAGGTAATGAAGGAGATTCAAATAGAGAGTTAACATCAACTCATGGACAGTCTGAGGAGAGCCACAGACAACTAGAACTTAGTAAAATAAGCCAAAAAGTATCCATCCATGAATATCCTGAAGACAAAGCATGAAACTCAGGGTCTAGTCATAAATGGATGATGTCAACTCACGAGCAGTAGGAATCCAATACCAAAAGAATAATTTACACAGTAAATTCTCCCCAGGAACAAATTAGTCATAATTATAATCAGGAAGGAGATCCTACACTCAGAAGCCAGACAATTCAAACCCAAGAGGAATTTGGGTCTAATACTACCCAGATGGTAGCATAAACAAAAGCACAGATAGGGTTATAGCTACAAACACATGAATTATGAAAGTGCTATATATGACTATAGATGGTATAAAAACAATAGACTCGGCCTTTATTCCAGTATACTGAAATCGGGAAATAGAAGTACAAATAAGCTAGTCTTGAACAGTCAAGGTCTACCTCTGATCATTCAGAGTCTAGGGTAACTTTGGATACTCAAGGATAAGCAGCAATAACTTTAATTTGACACTATGGTCAATCTAGATCTAACATAGGTGGAAGGCCACCAACTACTTACAGCCAGTCCCCTGAATGACAGACAATTAGAATCCTTTCTTTTTTTGTCTATGTCTTCCTCTCATGATCCATCAACCATTTCAACTAGAAAACAGGCATCCAGCAATGTCCCTTCCAGTGACTCTGAAGTTCAGTCAGGATATTCAGATAGAAAATGCACATCTACTAGTAGACAGATGATTTCTGACCATGAAGGACCAGGATTCAACTCAATGACATTGGAAGACAGAGATAAAGTAATATCCACTCAAGTGACATATACAGACATACAAACACACACACATACACACACACACACACATACACGCACATATGTATACACACACACACACACACACACACACACACACACACAATCAGCTCAAGTCCAGTACAAATAGGAAGCCAGGATGATATGTCCAATCTCCAGGTGATCTTGGTATGAACAAAGGCAATCAAGTTCATAAAAGTTGGATGCCTAGATGGCTCAGTTAGTTAAGCATCTGCCTGTGGCTCAGGTCAAGACCGCAGAGTCCTAGGATTGAGTCCCAAATCAGGTTCCTTGCTGAGCGTGGAGCCTGCTTTTCCCTCTGTCTGCCACTCCGACTGCTTGTGTCTGCCCCCCTTCTCTCTCTCTCTGACAAATAAATAAATAAAATCTTAAAAAAAATTTTTTTTTTTTTCACAAAAGTGGTGATCACATCTCCCAGTTCTTACCAATCTGGTGAGAGCAAAGGCCCAAAAAGAATAGGAGAATACAGCATCACTAGTCACTTAGTACCAAAACCAAAAGACTCAGTGGAAGGTGTAGACAGGAATTTGGCCATAGTCAGCTGAGGGACAATGGAAGGTACAGATAGAATGAAGATATTTATCAGGATAGGAGCTGTGAGACAACAGGTAACAATGGAAGTAAGCAAAAAACAAAAGTTGACTATTTTTTGTACCAACATTCCACTCTATTAATACATCCACGAACAAAGGGATCATGATCTTAAGACGCCAAGAGAAGAGGAACTAAATGAAGATAAGAAGAAAAGCATAAAGCACGGGAATTTATTGTAAAAACTTTTTTGTGAGCACAATTATGTCTCCTTTTCTTTAAATATGTAAATCTACTTTAATCCTTCAAATTAGCATTAATCTTATTTTAAAAGATAGTGTTATTTGTCCTCTTCAGTTAGCATATGTTAGCAGTGTAACTTTAAATTTTAATAATATTATTAAAAAATTTTGTTATGTGAGGTTCATTAGAGTGTTAAAGATGAGAGTTCAAGTTCTAACATTTCTGCAAATTTTGATATTACACATGACTCTTTAAGGTGATGTATTAGGTGTTACAGCATCATCACATTACTGTGACGGCAATTCCTTTGAGTTTATAGACCAAGCATTTGGTATCAGACTATGCAGGTGCATAAAAATTGCCAATAAAAATTTGTGAACAATATGTCTTGCCTCTTTCCTATTCCATTACCCAACTTTATAAATGGTAAGACTGGAAACTGATCCAAAAATGCAGAGAACTAATGACAGAGCTGTGGAGAACAAAAACATTTAAGTGCTGGCCTAGGAAGAGGAGCCCTCAAAAAAGCCTGGAAGAGGCTGTAAAAATCAGATTGTAAAGTGTTGAAAAGTAAATGGAAGGTGATAGGTGCTCAGTGTTCTTTTAAGGAGTTAGGTTATGAAGGAGTAGAAAGAGTTAGATGATGGGAATAAATTAGATGACAATTTATCATCTCTCCCCTCATCTCAATCCTACTCTTTCTCTTTTATTGCTTTTCCTAATGTGTACACCACCATACAGTCGTCCAAGCTGGAGCCTTGATTACATCCATTCCCTTGCCCCTCACCTGACTGAGCTTCCTTGTTCACCTCATCTCCTTATGGTCAAGCATTATCATAGTCATATCTTGTCTCTCCTCTGCTCAAAACCCTGCAAAATAATAAGGCAACTATGCAGTGTGTTAGAAATATGTGCCAAATGGAGTGGTCAGGGTAGGCCTCATTGAGAAGGTGATACTTGACAAGCACCTAAAGGAAATAAATTATAAAACCAAGTGAATATTTGGGAAGAAAGTATTCCTGAAAACAGTCTTGAGGAAATAGTATGCCTGGAGGTTTGGGGGAATTACAAGGAAGCAGTATGGCTTCAGCAGAGTCTCCTCCTATGGAGGAAAGAAAGTCAAAAAGGAAATGGGGCCTAATCAGTTTCATACTTATCACATTCACACTAAAGTATCCAACCCTCTTGGAAAGAGAGAGAGAGAAACCAAGAAACAGAAACAGACTCTTAGCTATAGAGAACACATTGGTGGTTACCAGAGGAGAGAGGGTGGGGGTTGGGTGAAATAGGTGATGGGGATTAAGGAGTGCACTTGTCATGATGAGCACTGGGTGATATATTGAGGTGTTGAATCACTATATTGTACACCTCAAACTAATATTACACTAGATGTTAACTAACCAGAATTTATTTTTTTATTTTATTTTTTCAGTGTTCCAAGACTCATTCATTGTTTATTAACTAGAATTTAAATAAAAACTTTTTTTAAATATCCCTCCCTCTCTCTGTCTCTCTGTCTCTGTCTCTCTCTCTCTCTCACACACACACACACAAACACACAAAGGCTCTAGACTGACTTCCAACAACCAAGAGCTCTATGTCTTAGCTCTTCCCTTCCCATACCTGAAGCTCAGCTGTCACCCCAATATCACCCATGCTAACAGGCGATAGTTGGAGGGTCCCTGAGGAGCACTTCCATTGTTTTCCTCCCACCATTTGCTATGATGGACCAGGCCTACATGCAGAAAGCCTCAGGTAGGCAGCAACGAGAGATACAGACTATGAATGGTCATCCCAGTAAGAGCATCAAAAGGCAAATTAAGAAGATGAACACAGGGACGCCTGGGTGGCTCAGTTGGTTGAGCGGCTGCCTTCGGCTCAGGTCATGATCCCAGCGTCCTGGGATCGAGTCCCACATCGGGCTCCTTGCTCAGCAGGGAGCCTGCTTCTCCCTCTGCCTCTGTCTGCCACTCTGTCTGCCTGTGCTCGCTCTCTCTCTCTGACAAATAAATAAATTTAAAAAAAAAAAAAAGATGAACACACACTAAAGAAAAATATTGGCAGACTAAATTAGAGGATACAAGTAAGAATGAGCTCTGGGTTCCCAGCATCTGGTGCACTTTTTAGAACCTGGAGTAGCAAAGGGAAAATACCAACAGGAGAAAGAAATAGTTGTAGAGGAAGACCAATACTCTAGCAGAGTATGTTTCAGGGCCTGGGGATGGAGGTAAAAGATACATCACTATGCCTGGCCCACTCCCTAGAGAATAGATACTAAGCTATAAAATTATATCACATTTATTTTTTATTTTTTGATATAAGGGAAAAATGACCCTTGTACCTAGAAAGAAGAATATGGAGGAAAATGCCAACTGATGGGTTTTAGCTAACTTCTTTTGACTTCCCTTAACCCAAAGTCATGAGCATCAACATTCTCTGTTTGTTATGTCCCCGGTTGTTGTTTTTGTTTTTTTTTTAAGATTATTTATTTATTTATTTATTTATTTGACAGAAGTCACAAGTAGGCAGAGAGGCAGGCAGAGAGAGAGGAGGAAGCAGGCTCCCTGCTGCATGGAGAGCCCGATGCGGGGCTCCATCCCAGGACCCTGGGATCATGACCTGAGCCAAAGGCAGAGGCTTTAACCCACTGAGCCACCCAGGTGCCCCTGTCCCTGGTTTTTATGTAGTTTCCTCATTCATAAAGACTAAGCTATGAAGAATTGCCAGGAACTGCATTGGGGATATGAGGGGAGAGGAAAGAAAGGGCAAGGAGGAAAACACTTTCTGTAGCTTTTTCCTAAGACCCAGAAGATGGTGCTATAAGAACATTGCCTTCTGGACAAGCGTGAAAGTGAGTGCCCTGGGACAGAAAGAGAACTTCACTGTTTATCTTCACCAGTTTTGTTTCTTGGTGGTGGTTGTGGTGGTGGTGGTTATTGTTTTGGGTCAAACACTTCATTCTTCAAGAACTCCCCTCCAAATTCTGCCTTTTCTAAGACATGAATAGTCCCATATTCCCTGGCTATTCCTAGGAAAAAGCATATTTGAGTGTGAATCTCATCTTCTCCATTTAATAACTAAGTGACTTAAAACAAGTTACATATTTTCTCTGAGCCTCAATTTTATCATCTGCAAAATGGAAGTAAGAATCCTACATCATATAGTTGTGAGGATTAATAAAATGATCTTTCTTCTGCCTAAATGTGGAGGTACTAAAAAAAAAACCTAGAATGTGACACATAGCATAAGAAATCTCTTTTCCAAAACACTTTCATCTCCAAGGGAAAACCATGAACCAATTTATGAAGGGAGAGTCTTCATGCCCACCCTTTTACTATGGAGCACATACTGTGATAAAATCATGATTCTCTGTTTGAGAAAGGATTTTTGTAATAATCTAGTCCAACTCTTACATTACTTATATTCAAAAGGGAATGAAGAAGCCAAAACACACATTGAATATGCCTCTTGTTTTCAGGACATGAACCAGGAAATAGTACTTAACAAATCTCTGGTTGCTGACATTGGAGGATATTCAGAAAATGTAGCTTTGAAAGGGTTAAAATCTTCTATGATACATGGACATTTTTTAATGCCCCCCACAATAAATTCAATTACTTTGCAAAGAGCTCAATGCATATTTAGTCAATTCAGAGGTTAAAACTTCTTTACATAAAGTCAAAATTTACCTCTCTTTTTCAAGTTCCCAAAGGTCCCTTGTTCTGTTCCCTTTTATTACCACCTCATGCACACTGACACTCACAAACAGACCTGCACATTGTCTCTCCCACAGGAGTTCATGGTTCTGCTGCCCCACACTTCCCAGCCCTTCTCTTCTATCTGGGACTCTCCTCTCCTGGGGAATCTTCCTAACAAGCAAGTGTAGAGGAGAGTCAGGGTTCACATTCATCCATTGTGATATGTGAATTTAAGGTATTTTAAACTGTTTACTGAAACACAGGATTGCTCTTTTTTTTTTTTTTTTTTTTTTTGCACGCGTCATCTATGAATGCTTTCATGCTACCAGGCCACAGCTGAGTAGCTGCAAAAAAGACTGTCCCACAAAGCCTAAAATATGTACTATCTATCCCTTTACAGAAGATGTTTGCCAACCCATCAATTAGGAGAACACTGGCTCCAAGAGCATGTTTCACCTAGAATAGTCTTCACCAACAACCCTCTCTTCCCTCTGTGGCAACAACTGTCTCTGGCAGGAAATTAGTCTTCACTCAGCAAACGCTACCTCCCCTGCATTCCCACAGTCTCAGTCACACCTTCAAAAAGCTCCCTCCTCTGATGGATGCGTGACAATCTGGGCCAAATCAGACATCCAGAGGAAACACAGCCACAAAATGGATACTGACTCTGCAGCCATCTGGGTAGTTCTTAGAAGAAAACAGAGTGTCATAATGGTTGAATTTGGAATCATGTAATTTATCATTTACCAATAGTTGCAACCACTCCTTCCCAAATCCTAATGACTATATTGCATAAGCTTCAAGTCTATGTGACTTCACTCAGCTTCAGTGACACTCATGCTATACATTCAATTCACAATGGATGAAATTCAGAGTAAGGTTGCAGGGATAATCAGAAAGTCACTTATTGATTCTCAAGGTTAAGATTCAGTTTCTATTCAGGTGAAATTATGTCCTCTGAGGTGAAGATGACAAGAGAGAGGGTAGACCCCAATCTTATGAAAAAGTAGAAGTTGGCCAATCCGAGTACTACAGACATAACCCTCACTCTTCTGTCAATTCAATATGACAAACATTTACTGGGAACTTTTATGTGCCAAGTAATGTGCTGAGTCCCCCAGTGACACAGGTAATAATGCCATTCCCTATTCTCAAGAAAATCACAGGATAGAAGTGATAAAAACACATAGATACATACGGTATACAGATACATGCATGTGTAAGAAAGGTTATACACTAAATAACAAACAGTAGCTATTTCTGGGTAGGAAGTTTACAGGTATTTTCATTTGCTTTGCTTATCTGTGTTTTTTTAATTTTTTATATTAAACATTAATTACATAGTAAAATAATTTTAAAACATTTTATAATATAGTATGATTGATACTATAACAAAACTATGCATAAGGTACACAGTTATAACTCTCCTTGAATTCAAGAAATACTTCTTACACGATGTCTAAAGTAGGTTTTAAAAAATGAATATCAGTGCACTAGTCAGATAATGAGGAAAGATATCTCAAGAAAAAAACATGAAATAGGACAGTATATTCAGGAAGGCTTAAGTAATTAATTACTGTTGAAGTATAAATAACAGGGAGAGAAGAGATAGGGCTAGAGAGAAGCCACAGCCCAGATCATGAATAACCTTGGATACCATGCTAAAGAGCATGGATTTCTTTCTAAGGTTATATAGTGGTTAAAATGAAAGCTACATTGATGAATGGCCACTAAGGTATAGTAAATAAGTTTAGGTAAAGAGACCAGAAGCCCTTTACAGTCATTATCAATTCAAGAGAAATGGTAATAATACCATGGGTAATAATATCATGGATGATACTTTAGCTGGAAATCCATTTAAGAAAATAAAGCTTAAAATGAGAGTTTGACTGAATAATCCTTAAGGTTCCTATTAAACACCAGATTCCATGATTCTTGGACATTTGGTCCCTGATGTTCCTGCACACATTCCATCCAACTCCAATTAAAGTCCATATAATTGGTTATCAATGCATTACGATAAACACTTTGTTGAATATGCCAAGAGGTCTTTCTGCAGTATTCAGAGACTCTGGCAGGTGGGGCTGCTACTAGGCCAGATTTGGGAACTGCTAATGCAATCTCAGGTGAACATGTAAGGAAGACAAACACCTGGGAGGTGGTGATGGAGGTGTAGGTGGAGCTGCACTTATTTGGGAGTGAATCAGAACATCTCAAAGAGCAGCTCCTCCCTGAGATGGACCATTATTCGCTCTATAAAAAGGCCACCATCCTCAACTAGCAGCACCCTGTAAGCTACTCCAGTCTCCATCCTACTTGTTCCTCTGGTGAACTAGGTAAGTGAACAGGAGTACTTTGGGCTATAAATTATAAGAATCCAGGATGTGTTCTAAGGCAAAGAGGCACTGGATACCAGGCTTCTTTTTAGTGTACTTTGGGGACTTTTATATAATTTTAACTTTATTGAGAAGGAAAACAAAGAGATGACTGGGAATGATGGTACCTTCTTTCTTCAGGGTCATTTTCTTAAAGACGATGGGGTTTCAGTTGTCACTAGGCAAGTTGCCCCTGGACTACTGAGCTTTTTCTCTCTGTTGTAAAATCAGTAAACCCTGAAAGTCAGTCCCTGTTTGGATAATGAAAGCAGAAGTGGGACTGATAGCAGCTGCATCCAGCTCCATATCACCTAGGCCTGTAGTTTCCCACCTTGTGTACTTTCTTTGGCCTACAAGTTTTGAGAGTCTAGCTTAGCCACTGGAGTCAGGCATACCATGTGGATGATAGACCAGTCCCTCTTCAGTGATGGTTGGCACCTAAAGAGGAATCGAGGAAGTGGGTAGACTGGCACACCCAGGATTTCTCTAGCTCTAGAACAATGCTCATGAAATTATCCCTGGTAAAGGGGGGAGCTCAAAACAGAAAATCATTGCTCCTACATACATTCAGGAATGAAAATAAGATATAGATTCTGTTCCTACTTTCATCACTCTCTTGCTACATGGCTTGAACAAGTCTACCAACTCTGGATTGGTTCTTGATTTCAAAAGGATGAATTTAATGATGCCCAATTAATTCTGGACAACTATTACAAATAATTGGAACTATTTAAGTATATAAGCAAGAAAAAGGAATAATATAAGGTGGGTCTCTCTCCTTTTTTTCCATTAGGTTAAATTTACCAAAAAAAAAATGCCTAAACTCCTAAAAAGTATCGTCACTGTCATTGATCTTTTCTACCAATATGCCACCCGGGATGGGGAGTGTGACATGTTGAACAAGGCAGAACTGAAAGAACTTTTGGAAAATGAGTTTCATCAAATTCTGAAGGTAAGAACTCCAGGTCAGGACTGAAGACAGCTGCAATGCTCTTCTTCATCCCCTCCTACCTTTTTGTCACCTATGTCAAACTCCTACAGGACTCTCTCTACTTGGTAATAGAGAACAGGGTTTGGTAAAGACTTGAAATATGATCAAAAGTTGACCCAAGTGGTTTCTAAAACATGACCAAGGGATGTGATCCTACTGAACAGACAAAATCCATAGATTATATAATATCCCATCTGTGTGAGTAATTCTTACAGAATAAAAAATTAAGATGGTTCTCAGGGAAAAAAAAGTAGGCAAAATGCATCTTCTTCCCTTTATTTGTCATTCTTCAGCCCATTCTGACCACTGCCCATTTCTGAGATTGTGATACTACAAGGCCTCTGAGTTCAGGAAGTTAGCATCTTACTCCTAAATCATGAAACTTGGTGACCACCATCTTAAAATGTCACCTCTGGAAAAAAAAATATTTGGGAGCTTAGATCTAGCTCTTCATTATATCCAGCTGCCTACGAAATATTTCTTATTTGGATTCCTAAGGGTGTAATTCAGTGTGTCAAATATGAAACCATTTTCCCTCCAAACCCTATATATAGGATAGAGTAAATATCCTATTTACCCAAGGCAGATATATGGTTCAGTTCATGGTTTCTTCTCTCAGCAAGCACCTCCATCCTCAACCTTTCATCTAATTCATCAATAGTCTCTCAAAACAGCCCATTTCTCTCCATCACTATTGCTAGTCCTCTGGATCAGGTCACCTTCTATTTCTAATCTTAGTCATCATAAGTCCAAATCTAATCATTTCACAGCTCAATTCAAAAATCCTTCAAAAGCTCCCAGATCTTTTGGGGGGTTTTTTGAGAGAGGAAGAGAGAGGGATGAGGGGGGAAAAGAGGGAGGGGCTAGGCTCCATCTCACAACCTGGGATCATGACCTGAGCTGAAACCAAGAGTCAGATGCTTAACCAACTGAGCCACCCAGGTGCCCCAAAAGTTCACAGCTTCTAAAATAAATAAAGTCCAAAGTTCCTTTACATAACTTAAAATGAATGATCTAATCTCTATTTGTTTCTCCAGCAATATCCCCTGACTATTGAGACTCGAAATTTAACAATCCTGAATATCTTTCAGTGCCTTATATGAGCCATGCATCCTCTAACCTCAAGTTTTGTTCATATTGTTCTTTCTGCCTGGAACAATCTTCTGCCCTCTCTCCCTCCTTTCCTAACCCTTCATTTGGCTAAGTCCAACCCATACTTCAAAAGACATCACTTCCTTTCAATAACCTTCCTTGAAACCCCACTGGTTCTCCTATGGTGTACTTTCAAAAACATTATCACAATACACTGTAATTTTAAGTTTGTGTGTCTATGCATTTTGTCAGAAAACAAATCTGTTCACTGCTTTATCTTCCATTTTGTCAGAAAACAAACTTGTTCACTGCTTTATCCCTGTACTGAACCCAGTGCTAAGCAGAGAGTAGGTGCACAATAAATCTTCATTAAATGAATTAATTAATGAAGTAATAGCTGGGAAAATAAAGAAAATTCATATATAATTATGCTAATCATTCATATTTGACCTATTTTTCATTTTTTTAAATTCCTATTTATAAATTAGCTAATCATATTTGACCATTTCTTACAAAATATAATTCATTCCTTTTCCCTAACATCTTCCATTTGCATCTTCTAGCAATTTCTCACTGCATTGTTCATTACCTATTTCTTTCTTTCTTTCTGCTTAGGATAGAGCAGTCCTGCCCAAAGGATTGGGTGGCTGAGCTCCACCTAAGCCAGAATATCTGGCTACAGTCTTCTTTCAAATGGTTAGCTGGATATGTAGTGAAATAGCTGCCCCTTGTATCTTGTTCCTATACAGAATCCAGATGATCCAGACACCGTAGATGTCATCATGCAAAATCTGGATCAAGACCATGACAAGAAAGTGGACTTTATTGAGTATCTTCTGATGATATTTAAACTGGCTCGGGCTTGTAATAAAATCATCAGCAAAGATTACTGCCAAGCTTCAGGGTCAAAGGAGAGAGACCACAATCACCAGCACCAAGAGGAACAAAGTGAAACAAAAGAGGAGGACAAAAGGCAAGGTCATTCAAGGTCAAGTACAGGAGAGAATGATTCCAGGGGTTCCAGAAGAAGCAATAAACACAGGTCTGGGTCCAGCTCCAGAAGAATGGACCATCAAGGAGGCTTGTCAAGTTCAGAGCACAGGCAAAGCTCTGGGGAAAGAAGAAGAGAGTCAGGTTCAGGCCACTTCAAAGAGAGTAAGAAAAACAGGCGTGGCTCTTATCAACAAGAGAGGTCTGAGAGTCATTCTTCTGGTCAGAGGCAACATAGAACCAGTACAAGTGGTCAATCAGGACTTAGTAGACAACAAAAACAGTCTACAAGCAATGAGGGATATGGGTCTGAATCAGGCCAGTCCATAAGCAACGGCAAAAATCAGTCAAGTTCCTATAAGTCCTCTACTCAGAGAAAACATAGCAGCAGCTCTACTCATCAGTCAGGAGGTTATGGAAGACAAAATCATGGCTCTGTGTCAGGCCAGTCCTCTAATTATGGAAAATATGGACCTTGTTCTAATCAATCTTCTAGTCAGAAATACCATGAATCTAGCTCAGGATCCAGTTTAGGTGAATCATCAAGCTGTAGACAACATGGATTTGGATCAGGCCAGTCCTCTGGCTATGAACAACATAGATCTGGCTCAGGTCAATCTTCTGGCTTTGGGCAACATGGATCTGGTTTAGGTCAATATTCTAGTTCTAGACAAAATAGTTCTACTTCAGGACATTCATCAAGCTGTGGACACTATGGATCTGGCTCAAGTCAATCTTCTAGCCATAGCCAACATTGGTCCAGCTCTGGAGAGTCTTCTCACTATGGACGACATAGTTCTGGCTCAAGTCAATCTTCTGGCCACAGCCAACATGGGTCTGGCTCAAGAGAATCTTCTAGCAATGGACAACATAGGTCTGGCTCAAGTCGATCTTTTAGCCCCAGCCAACATGGATCGGGAACAGGCCAGTCCTCTGGCTTTGGGCAACATGGGTCAGGATCAGGTCAGTCTTCTAGCCATAGCCAACATAGGTCTGGATCAGGCCAGTCTTCTGGCTATGGACAACATAGATCTGGCTTAGGTCAGTCCTCTACATATGGTCATCAAGGGTCTGGATCAGGTCAGTCTTCTGGCTTTGGGCAACATGAGTTTAGCTCAGGAGAGTCTTCTGGCACTGAGCATAGATCTGGCTTAGGTCAATCATCCAGCTCTGGACAGCATAAATCTGGATATGGTCAATCATCTAGCTATGGACAACATGGTTCTGCTTTTGGGCAGTCATCAAGCTATGGTCAACATGGATCTGGATCAGGACAGTCCTCTAGTTATGGCCAACATAGGTCTGGCTCAGGCCAGTCTTCTGGCTATGATCAACACAGATCTGGCTGTGGTCAGTCTTCTGAAAATGGTCATCATAGATCTGGATCAAGTCAATCTTCTGGTTTTGGGCAACATGGGTCTAGCTCAGGAGAGTCCTCTGGCACTGAACATGGATCTGGCTTAAGTCACTCATCAAACTCTGGACAGCATGAATCTAGATACAGTCAGTCTTCCAGCTATGGACAACATGGTTCTGCTTCTGGACAACAGTCATCAAGCTGTAGTCAACATGAATCTGGATCAGGCCAGTTTTCTGGCTATGGCCAACACAGAGCTACCTCAGGTCAGTCCTCTAGATATGGTTATCATGAGTCTGGATCAGGTCAGTCTTCTGGCTATGGCCAACATGGGTCTGGATCCAGTCAGTCTTCTAGTTATGGCCGACATGGGTCTGGATCAGCTCAGTCTTCTGGATTTGGGCAACAGGAGTCTAGCTCAGGTCAGTCTTCTAGCTATGGTCACCATAGGTCTCAATCAGGACAGTCTTCTGGCCATGGTCAGTATGGTCCTGGCTCAAGTCAATCCTCTAGCTATGGAAAATATGGTTCTGCTTCAGGACAGACATCAAGCTGTGGTCAACATGAATCTGGATCAGGCCAGTCTTCTGGCTATGGACAACAAATATCAGGCTCTGGTCAGTCCTCTTGGTATGGTCATCATGGGTCTGGATCAGGTCAGTCTTCTGGCTTTGGGCAACATGAATTCAGCTCAGGAGAGTCCTCTGGCAATGAGTGTGGATCTGGCTTAGGTCAGTCATCAAGCTCTGGACAGCACAAATCTGGATATAATCAGTCCTCTAACTATGGACAACATGGTTCTGCTTTTGGACAGTCATCAAGCAGTGGTCAACATGCATCTGGATCAGGCCAGTCTTCAGGCTTTGGGCAACACTGGTCTGGATCGGGTCAGTTTTCTGGCTGTGGGCAACATGGGTCTGAATCTGGTCAGTCTTCTGGCTTTGGTCAACATAGCTCTGGATCAGGCCAGTCTTCTGGCTATGGAGAACATGGGTCTGGATCCAGTCAGTCTTCTAGTTATGGCCATCATGGATCTGGATCAGGTCAGTCTTCTGGCTTTGGGCAACATGGTTCTGGATCTACTCAGTCTTCTAGTTATGGCCAACATGGGTCTGGGTCAGCTCAGTCTTCTGGATTTGGGCAACATGGATCTGGCTCAGGTCAGTCTTTTAGCTATGGTCACCATAGGTCTCGATCAGGTCAGTCTTCTAGCCATGGTCAGTATGGTTCTGGCTCAAGTCAATCCTCTAGCTATGAACAATATGGTTCTGCTCCAGGACAGACATCAAGCTGTGGTCAACATGCATCTGGATCAGGCCAGTCTTCTGGCTTTGGGCAACATGGTTCTGGATCCAGCCAGTCTTCTAGTTATGGCCAACATGGGTCTGGATCAACTCAGTCTTTTGGCTTTGGGCAACATGGATCTGGCTCGGGTCAGTCTTCTAGCTATGGTCACCATAGGTCTCAATCAGGACAGTCTGCTGGCCATGGTCAGTGTGGTTCTGGCTCAGGTCAATCCTCTAGCTATGGACAATATGGTTCTGCTCCAGGACAGACATCAAGCTATGGTCAACATGCATCTGGATCAGGCCAGTCTTCTGGCTTCGGACAACATGTGTCTGGATCCAGTCAGTCTTCTACCTACAGCCAACATGGGTCTGGATCAGGCCAGTCTTCTGGCTTTGGGCAACATGGGTCTGGATCCAACCAGTCTTCTAGTTATGGCCAACATGGGTCTGGATCAGGTCAGTCTTCTGGCTTTGGGCAACAGGGATCTGGATCCAGTCAGTCTTCTACCTACAGCCAACATGGGTCTG
>PISX010033783.1:0-14642 GCA_004024625.1 Mellivora capensis | reverse complement strand
AGAGAGAGAGAGGAAAAAGAAAGAAGGATAAAAGAGAAGGCTCAGCCCAAATGGGCCCCAAGGTAAGGTTTGTGGAGTATACAAACAAATACAGACAAACAAAAAAGACTGCCCACTGGCGTCTTCTGCCCCCGTAGAGATCCTGACATCCCACTGGCGTCTTCTGCCCCGGTAGAGATCCTGATGAGTAGAATTTTGATCTCAGGCTGATTTCATGAGTGATCGGAGTTCCTTGGTAGGTAATCAGCTCACTTTAGGGGACAGGTTGAACCAGATCATCCTCCTACTTCCCCGCCATCTTGTCTCCTCCTGTGCCTTAATTTATTCAGAATTACACCATGTGTGCATCTGTTGACAATCCTATTACTTAGGCAGGAACTGGTTTTGTTTATTGAAGATTACTATATTGCCCTGGCTATTCTAATCTCTCAGCCCTCTTCTGTTCTCCTTCCTTGGAGTAGTCCTTCTCTTTGGGCTTTGGAACTCTGGTGTCAATACTCCTCTTCCCTGACCTCATTCACTATAGAATTATATGACCAAGCTTTTTTTTTTTTTTTTTTTTTTTTTACTAACTCAGTAGGATATATGTCAAAAGACTTATATGAATGTCCTAGAAAAATTATTTAGGTGAGTATTTAGCCTCTCAGGTAGTATCATTATGGTCTCAATAATAGTGTATGATCATTGACTTACTGTCCTTGCTGCCAGGAACAATGATTCTCTAGCAAAATAACCTTACTAATAAATAAGTCTGTTGTGAATTCTGAAGTTACAGAATAGGCACATAAATAGTATTTTTTTCAGGTATTAGAAAAAAGTATACATCTTCACCAGCTATGCTAAAATTTAAGGCTAGTTGTCTATTTCATTCTTTACAGGAAAAAAAATTGAGAAGGCTAAGATCCACAAATTAAAAGAATGATAAATACATAAAGTTAACATTTATTTTAGGTGTTTTTTTTTTAATATCCTTACAAAGTGCTCTTATTCGTTATCGTGAGAAAACTCCAACATTGGTAAGACATAAAACCAACTTTGTTGTAGGTTAAGGGCATTAAAAAAACACAATGGTGTTTGTGATTTGCTAACTTTGGTGGAGTAGGATAAGGGAACACATGAATTTCTAAAGGAAAGGAGGCATCAGAAGGAGAAGTCAGAACCAAAAAGTTCACAGCTGACAATATTTCGGTATACTAAAAGGAGTTTCAGATTCAAGGTTGCAAGTCTTCGTGTGTATAGTCTGTTCTTCAGCAGTTATTAAAACCATGCTCTAGGGTTTGTCCTGTGTAGGTACAAGGTGTTCAAGTCCAGTAAAATTCAAAGCCACTTCCTAGTGCAGTGAACTTTGGTTCACGGGGGACAAAAAACGAACACCACCCAAACTCAAAAACCCAGCTGACACCCTAAAGGCAATTGACTTCAATGATGGAATGGAAGGTGTAAAATCTCTGCTTGGTTAGTACCCCCACACCTTCTCCAAGCTCACCCTAGGAATTTTATAACATTAGGCAGCTGTTTTGTTAGACGATGTTGACAAACTTGAAGAGGACTGGAGTAAAAGAAATTAAGAGAATGCCTTTCGCCTCTTTATACTACTGGAGAGTATATTACTCTGTACTAAATGGTTAAAAGAGGAAAAGGGGGGAGAAGAGTTGCATCACTGGTTGGATACTGTCAAAATATCAAATAGGAATTGTATAAATTAACCATTTTTGTGTTTGATTTTGGAGAAATGATGGCAGTTGTTGACAAAAATGACTCAAATAAGTTATTAATAGTCACTGCTGTATTATCTTGCTAGAAATACAGTGACAAGGAAGAAAATAGTGGCATTCACGTATTCTTTTATGCCACAAGTAAATGGAGATATCTTTCTCAGTTTTTAGCCACTGAAGGAGATAGGATTTACTTCAAGTAGTCTTTGAAATTTTTTTCAATTATCTCAATACATTTGTTTCTTTGAAGCTGAGAATTTGACTTTCTGGAGCCTTCTATTTGAGATGAGTTGGCTCACCAAAGCCTAAGCTTGAAAGATAATACATGAAGCCAAACATTTTTTTCAAGTTAATGATGATAAAAAATGACTGTTTCAGCAACTAAACTGACAATAGACTAATGCCCTTATTCAGTGGTACTAATTCAATAAACATTTGTAGGGTAAAAAAAGCCAAGCCCAGTGTTAGGTAGGTTACAGCAAAGTTAGGATTTTTTAAAAAATATTTTATTTATTTATTTGACAGAGAGAGAGAAAAAGAGAGCATAAGGAGGGGAAGCAGTAGAGGGAAGGGGAGAAGCAGACTCCCCACTGAGCAGGGAACCCGAAATGGAACTCAGTCCCAGGACCCTGGGATCATGATCTGAGCTGAAGCCAGATATTTAAGCATCTGAGCCACCCAAGCACCCCAATATAAGGATTTTGACATCGTGTCTGAACTAAATGAAAATAAACACAGAAGTCTCATAGAGAGGATCCATTGATTTATATGGCTGAATTGAGATACAACTAAAGGAACATTCCTTGTGGCTAAGAGATACTGTAATTATAACAAAAGCCATAAAATCAATTACAATCTACCCTAATTATGTCACTGAAATAGCTCTGGCAATTCATGTTATTAAAGACAATGCATTGTCTTGTTTTCTTATTTTGTTACGTCTATTTGCAGCATTTAATGTGTTTACCACTTTACCTCAAAACATCCTTTGGTTTTTATATGCCAGTGCCTTCATTTACATTTCTCATTGTTCCCATGCAGCTTCAGAGGCTCCTCTTCAACTTAGCAACACCCTTAAAGTACAGCAAGTGGTTGTATATTTGGGGGTCCAGAATTTGACAGCCTAGTCCTTGCCCTAATGGAGCTGCATCCCTTATGACAAGGCATGGACTGGCAGGGATGCAAGAGGGGAATGAGGCAATGAGGATAACCACCTGGAAACCATGGTCTTCTTCTAAAACAAATCTGTTAGGACCCCAGATATTTTATGTTCTAAAGACTCCACTCTAAATCAAAAGACCCCATGGGTCTCTTCTCAGTATTTATTCTCCCAGATATGGGCTGTGCTGCTATATGCACATTTGAGGGTTTGAGAAGTAGCCAACAAACAGCTGTTTGGGGAAAAGGAAGCAAACAAACCACATTGGTATAGGCAAATGTTAGCGTCATCACCTGCATGCATATGGACATCTTCTGGTATGGAAAGGAGGCACAAGTATCACCAGAGAAAGGGTGGGACATGGACTTGATTCCCTTTCTTACTCCAGAAATGCACAAGAAACTGGTAAAAGTAGGTCCTTCTGAGGAGGAACATCTATCCACAGGAAAAAAACAAAACAAAACAAAACAAAACCTAAAACGCCCAGAGATTTCAATGGCAAATTGTACTAAAATTTCAAAGGGAAAAAAAAAATCATGGTCCTTTGACTTCTTTAGAAAATAACAAAATGTGAGGGACGCCTGGGTGGCTCAGTTTGGTTAAGCAGCTGCCTTCGGCTCAGGTCATGATCCCAGCGTCCTGGGATGGAGTCCCACATCGGGCTCCTTGCTCAGCAGGGAGCCTGCTTCTCCCTCTGCCTCTGCCTGCCACTCTGTCTGCCTGTGCTAGCTCTCTCTCTCTCTCTCTCTCTGACAAATAAATAAATAAAAATCTTTTAAAAAAAAAGAAAGAAAATAACAAAATGTGGATCATTTATTTATTGATTGACTTAATATACTGATTAATTTATTAGGATTATTATGCCTTGTTATTAAATGAATCATTGAAAATAGAGAAAAAATATAATGGGCCAATTTCCTGTGGCAAAAAGCTGAAAGCAAATGCATGTAAACTGAATTGACAATAATTTTTAATTTCCAAAAACTGATTAAATAAGATAGATTCCAAAATTGTAATAATTGATATTTGACAACATAGTAAGAGTGAGGACCCATAAAAGTAGGAAGAAAGCAGAGTTTTTCTTATTTAGAGGAGTCAATCAAGGAAAATAGAAATCAACAATATATTACATAGTATTGAAATTTAAGGTACATACTATTTTGCACTAAAATGTAGCTCATAATCTACAGGAAGATTACCACTACTCTTCCCTCTAGTCTCTCTCTCTCTCTCTCTCTCACACACACACACACACACACACACACAACATTGACTTGTAATTTTCACATTAAAAATTTAATAAGAAAACAAAAAATTAAGAAAGAAACAAATGAGGAAGGAAGGAAAGAAGAAGAAAGAGAGGGAGGGAGAATAAGGCACAAGAATTAGAAAGGAAAACAAAGTGAAAATGAAAGAATCAATGAACAACTGTTAGTATTAATAAAATGGTTTAGCTAGATTGTTGATATTTGTTAGTGTTAGTATTGAACTGTCAATAGACTCCCCAGACAAAAGGAACAATACAAAAATAAAACTTAAATATTACCTTATACGTGTCCCATCAAAGTAGCAAAAACTTAATCTAAGAAAGACAGGGTTATGAAAAAACCTTTACATTCTGAACAAAATTAATGAAGATACCATTAAAAACAGAGTAACTATTATAATTTATGGAAAAATGTTCCATGATTTAAACAAAAAACCAGTGAAATGCTACCTCAGTCTTCTAGTAATTTGATAAGCTAATTTTCAATTCATAAAGTGTAAGAGTGAGGAACAGCCAAGATAATTCTGAAGAAAAATAGGAGGGGGAGTTTAACCTATGCAATACTAAGCCCTGTAGTTAGACTAAAATAAATTAAACATTATTAATAAAACACAGTCATGAATCCAACTCGAGTATTTAGAGATGTTGGTTTCTAACATTTTTTGTGTTTTTCTGACTGCAAACCCCTGCAGCAGTTACATAAGTTTCTCTGTTCTGTGTCCTTGGCAGCTAGATACAGAGGCTTGAAGGGATTCGGATTCATCTCCTCTTGCAAGACTCTGGGTGGTTTTATGTTCATTTAGCAGAATATATAAAACATCTGGTTTTGCTATTTTTGGAGAACAGCAAGTGATACTCAATGCCTATCTATTCATTATTGGGAGTGGACACAAATGGTAGTATTCTGTTTTTTTTTTTATTTTTGTTTATTGGTTGGAATAATTTTGAATAATGTTATGACCTCCTCTTATTTATATCTATAAGGTTTAGCGCATATAGGAAAGGTAGGGTAAATGTTTAATTCTGTCCTTTGACTTTTCCCAGTTTTCAATATGCTAAATTTATTCCCCCTCACCTCTGAAAATGACCAATTAATAATTATGAACTCATAGATTTAAATATATTTGTTGTCTTTAATCTATGCTATTGTAATTTTTATCCATTTTGAAGCTTAAAATGTCACATCATAGGTAAATGGGAACACTTTCAGGTTGGCTCCTGTCTTATTTTCTCATGACCCTAGTTGAATTTAATACCTTGATATTTCTATCTAGTATATCAAGATGTATGCTTATCTTGAACATTTCTGCCCTAAATCTGAGTAAATGATTTCTTCAAAAAGACCTAATAATATATTTTGATAGAAAATGATATTGCATGACTACTGTTTGGGCTCTATGAATGTTCATTGCACCACTGCTTATTAGTTCTAGAACTTTTCAGTGAAGAAATCCTAGGAACGTTATATACATATAAGACCTATAAAACTCATATCATATAAAACCCATGTTTTACATATACAAATCCAGGACCATGTGGGTTTTACTTACTCTTTTATAATATATCACTATCTCCTTTCTTCCACAAATATTTATGCAGAAAATCTCCCATAATTGCCAATGATAGAAGGAATAATGAAAAAAAAAATATCTCTGATTACTCATTTACTTAACTACTTTTTAAAAAAAAAATACAATCTCCTGGAGTAATAACATACTACTAATACCATCACTAAATTACTGAAAATAGTTAAATTTTTTACATATGCTTTACCTATTCTCCTCCTTGATATTTATATATGTATGTATAGATGATAATAAAGATAATATCTATATTTTAAAATCCTATCTTTTTCATACTTATATAATATTGTCTCTTCTTTTTAATAGTCCATTTTATTTATATATTCCATGATTTAATACTCAACACCAATCTTTATATTGATCTCTTTTCCACTTAATATGGTTATCTAAAATTTTCTTCCTAGTAGATATTTAGAAAGATCACAGTGGAACAATATTGCCTGATAATATTCAGAGAATATATTTGGTAACAGTTTGTATCATTAAGCGCAATGTTGATTTTGGTTCAATTATTGCATAAGTAGAAAGATAATTAGATAAAACAAGACAAATTTTTATTAAACAATATATCCTATGATATGTAGAAGAAATCTACATAGTCTATTCTATTTTGCATTTTTAATACGTGTGTGCAATCAATGAGGCTGATTTCATTATCCACAATGGGGTGAGATTCTGAAGTGCACATCATGAAATGACATAAAGTGGTACCTGAGTGGCTTAGTCAGTTAAGCATCTGACTCTTGCTTTCAGCTCAGGTCATGATGATGGTGGGTTGTGTGATCAAGCCCTGCATAGGTCTCCATGGCCAGCGGGAAGTCTGCTTGAAGATTCTCCCTCTCACTCTCCCTCTGCTCCAACCCACCCCAAATAAAGAAATAAAATCTTTAATTAAAAAAAAGAAGAAGAAATGGCATAAAACAGGATAACCATTCTCAACCTGCAAAATCAAACATACAATAACAATAAATACTGCTCCATTATCTTTTATACAGTCAATCTATTTCCATCCCATGTCCACTTCCTATTCCCTTTGCTATTCCTATACTCCTCCTTTAATTCTCTCCATTTTCACTCCCACACACAGCACTGCCTTGAATTCTCTTGTGGACTTCTATGAAGCATAATGTGTTAGGAAACTTAAGTCACAGAAAACACTGTGACTATAAGAGGTACTTTTCAGGGAAATACTGTAAGACAGCCAGAGAGGCCACATAGCTTTGATTCTTCTGCTACGGAATGACCTAAAGCTTCCGTGACACAGCCTCACATGCTATCTTAGGTTAAGAGAACGTCATATGGATGTTACATAAACCCCTTACAGGATTTCTAAGGTTAAGTTCAGTATTTAGATTTTTTTTAACATAAAGTAATTAGAGCTTGCTTATATTCAAAATGGGTTGCAAAATGTGTCTTAGGAGACAGAATTAACTACAAGAACTTGAAATTTACATTTCCTTACTTTAAGGGGTTTAAATTATCAAGATAATATTGCACTAAAAAAAGTTTTACACTTATACATGATAGAAATATATGACCAAAATATATGCCAAAATATATATGCCAAAATATATGACCTGTTAACAGAACAGTAAGTGTGCTTCCCTAAATGTGTAGTCTATGTCATTAGGTCACTGAAGCCATTAAAATGTGCAGACCAAGTATTGGAATTAAAGCCTCTCTTAATCTTTTTTATGATCTCATTGGATTTTTATGTGCCATCTACTTTTTTTTTTTTAGAAACAGCTAACTGAATTCTACCAAAAAAATTGTAAACACCTTCACCCCAGAATTTCACTTATTCTTTACAAATTCTCATTACTGCAAGTTAATGCACACTCTCATCTTCAGAGCTTATTAGTATGACTTCTGCTAGTTAATAACCCTTATGCCCTGTAACTGAAAACTTTCTGATAAAAGACATCAGCATGTTAATACTATTCTAAACACACATTCCAATTATCTTCCCTATTACTCATAGAACCAGGGAAACCAAAAGAGCACTTTTCTTCAGGCAGTGGACAGAAGGAAAATGAGCTCAAACTCACTATGCAGTTGCCATGGGTCGCTCACTCACAGTGACCTAGTGGTAGCTGCTTCTGTTGTTTCAAAGCTAAGATGTAATGATATAGATTTTTCTTGGGTAAAGTAAGCTCTACACATAAGCTTTGTACTACTACCATTCTTAATTTGTGTATCAGATCCATGTGAAGAGTTGAAGGTTTAATTTGCACTGATTTAAATAAATTACCCCTTGACTATAACTTATTTTCCAAATGTCCTGTTATCGTTCTCATGGAAAGATGTTTATATTCTTTTTCTTGATTTTCATTCTGTATACATGTGATCTGGATACACTCATCTGTATTTACCTCAATCTACTGATGTTTGCATTCTAATTAAATTCATACCATCTCTACAATAGAGAATTCAAGCAGAACATATAGCTATTGTATTAAATCCTAGCTAGAGATTGCAGAAGAGAAGTATCACCTATCTAAAGGACATTCTAGTCCTATGTTTGCATATAAACACATATTTTATTACACAGAATTCTTATTCTCCTCCTAGGAAAGCCCAAAATAAATTAAAGACATAAAAATCACTGATACAAGTCAGCTTCATACTTCAATCACAAACCAGTTTCTTTCTCTTTCTGATCTTATTTGCCTGGTGGTTCTCAAAAAGAAGTTTGGAGAATAAAACTTTATTTTCTCTGAACTTAAGGATATACTGCACATTTCTAGATAGTACATTGTTAGAACAAGCATTATCTTCTATTTCTCTGATGTCATTTCACTAGGGCTTACAATTTCAGCCATATCACTAGGCAGATCTGTAAATGCAAACCTCTATTCTCATGCTTAAAGACTCTTTTTGGCCAAGAAAAGGAACATGTTTTTTACTTGGCCCCATAACCCACTCCTAATGTCCACTCCTACTTTGGTTTTTGTAATTCGTAGTAAAAAGGACCAAAATACCCATGGTATGTACTGTTTATAAGTCAGGTAATATAAAGAACTATACATGATATGAAATGATTCCCTGTCCCACACCATTCTGTCATCAGTGCTTCTCCTTAAGGGTGAAAATTTTAGCCATTTTCTCTCTTTGTAACCTCTAAAACTTTAAATATTCATCTTCTTTCTGCATCAACTGTGGATACTTTCTAGTCTCCTTTATAAAATATAATATAATACTCATTTGCTTCTTTAAGTATCTCTCTCAGATTTTTTTTTAAGATTTTATTTATTTATCTGACAGAGAGAGATCACAAGTAGGCAGAGAAGCAAGCAGAGAGAGAGAGAGAGGGAGGCAGGCTCCCCGCTGAGCATCTCTCTCAGATTTTAATAGTTGCATTATTTCTTCTTTCAGTTAGTTTTGGAACTTTAAATATACAAAATAATCATCATTATTTCTTCCTTTACACAGTACTTCTTACTTCTCCCCTATATAATATAAAGCTCTTCTATGTCTACCTTTTCCTCTATTCCTTGAATCCAATTTTAAATTGCAACTTTTGATAGGTATATCATCTATATTATAGATGTGCACAAAATGCTAATGCTTAGAGAAGAAATCTGAGAGAACAATACTCACAAGCATTTGAGCATTGATTGATATATAGCCACTACCCTCCAAGGCTGTGGAAAGGGAAGGAAAGCAGGAAAAAAAAAAAAAAGAAGAAGAAGAAATAGAAATAAGGAAAGAAAGAGAAAATGTTAGGACCAGGATAAGAAAGCAAAGTGTCAAGAAAAGCTAATATAGCCATGTTCTAAAGCAGTTTGATATTTCCACTGTTTGTAAAACTGCTACTTGGACTTTATAACATAAACATATCTCTAGAATATCTCTGGTGATCAGATTTCAAAATTCAATGAAAGTTTCTGATCCCATTGTCTACCTACTGTAGATAAAATTGACCCAGCAATCCTTATCAAATATTAGAAGTCTGAAAAAATAAATTTTCTGGATAAAAATACCATTTAAGATAGTGCCTACTATTTAATACTTGATGATTCATATAACATTTTTTAGAAATAAAAGAAATACAAAGAAAAAAGAAAATGTATCTCACATCAAGAGAAGATACGTGTGAAATAAGCAGAATGAGAAATGGCCCAGATGTTGCTGTTATCAGGCTCATTTATATTAAAGTATCTAGTGGAAAAGACCAAGGTTACATATGTGCATTTTTTTCAGCAAAGAGGTGGAAAATATAAAAAAGAACTAAATAAAAATGCTATACTGCTATATCTGAAAATATTATGTGAGAGACTGTCTTATCATGGCCATAGCAAAGATGAAAATTTATAAATTTAAAGAATGCACAAGAGAAATTTTCTCAATTCAATTAAAAGATATAAATACATGGTACTCTTTAGGACAATATCAAATGATCTAACAGTTGTATAATTGAAATCTCAGGAAAAAAAGGAAGAAAAATACATAGCTATTCAACAATTTTCCAAAATAAAAGAAATACCTCAACCACCAGTAACAAGAAATCAATTGAACCCCTAAAATGATAAACAGAAAGAAAAATACAGTCAGAGACATCATGGACAAACTACTAAAAAACAAAGATGAAGAGAAAATCTTAAAAAACGTCCACAGGAAAAAAAAAGAGCTTCTCATCAGAATCAATGGAGGTCAGAGGACACTGGAAATACATTTTTAAGTAGTGCAAGAGTATCAGCAGTGTGCAATTATCCTATATCCAGCAAAAAATAATTCCCCCAAATGAGGGTAAGTTGAAAATGTGAGAATTTTTATACAGCAGTCTAGAGCTTCCATATATGTTAAAGAAAAAAGAAATAAATGAGTGCTTTCAAGCTGAAAGAAAGAAAGCCAAATCTTCAGGAAAGAATGAAGAATCTATAAATGGTAAATATAAGAGAACATATAAATTAGACCTACTAAAACCTTCATAACAAACTATTGACTGTTTAAAGTAAAAAGTATATGCACTATTGAATTTCTACTATATGGGGATGTGACATGTGATACTGTAGCAAAAAGAGTAGGAGCAGAAGAAGGAAAAGCACAGTGCTCAACAGTTCTTACATTACTTACAAAGTAGCTGAATATACTCTTCAACATTGATAAAAAGATAAAGGAAGATATTGTAACTTCTAACATAACATAGATATAATGTTAAGAAGCATAATACAGCTAAAAAGAAATAGTTGTATAAGTACATGATTCAGTAAAATTAGGCATAATAAAAGAACAAAGAGAAAACAAATACCAATATATTAGATTAAACTTATCAATAAGTATGTTAAATTAATTTATAGATATTAAATAGTATATGAGTAATAACTTTATGCTAACAAATTTTATGTCTTAGACAAAATAACATAAGATAAAACATTTAAAGAAATGAAAACAAAGTGAATTGAAAACCTGAAAAATCCCTAAATTTGTTAAATATAGAAATACTGCTTAAAAGTCTTTACTATCACTCTGCCCTTCCATTCCCACAAATGTACAAACAAACACATACTTTCACTCATTACACTCCCAAATATCATCACTGGTAAATCTTTTCAATCATTTATTGAAGAAATAATGTCAATATTATAAAACCTTTTTTTTTCTAAGGTAGTTAACACTTTTAAGTCATTTCAGGAGGTCATCTTAACCTGATAACAAACCTGAAAAACATAACTCCCCAACTAAAAAAAAAAAAAAAAAAAAAAAAAGACCAAGGTAACCTATAAACATATAACCAAAAATATTACCAAATTGAACCCAGCAATACATAAAAGGATTAATGCCTCATGACCAAGTATGTTAAATTTCATCAAAATTAAAAACTTAAGCTATAAAGTCATTATGATGATGAATGGAGAAGTATAGTTTAAAAGGATATATTTGAAATATTAGAGCTGACAAAGATAGCTTAGCTCCTCCATATCTAGATATTTAAACCTATCTACGTATGTGTCATCTATCTATGTATATCAATAATAAAAGACCATATAAAAATGTAGGCAAAAGATTTGTACAGACATTTCACAAAGAAAGACATTGAAATGGCCAACAAGCACATAAAAAGATTAAACAAATTAAAATCTGTTATTCTGTGTCCACTAATGGAATAAGAAAAAATAAAGAATATTTCCTTTTTGTTAGGATCATACTTCTAGAAAGGTCATAAATAATAAAATAAAGATAAAATAATGTAGTATAACTAAACACATATTATCACAAAAGTAAAAAAAAACCAAACAAACAAAAACAAGATATCACTACTTCTCTTCTCTTACAAGCCAAAATGGCTTGAAAAAATACACTACCAAATATTGCCTAAGACATAACCAAAATTACCATATATAGTTGTTAAAATAGTAAAGTGGTATATAGAGGCGTGGGAAATATTTTTAATGATTTCCTTTAAATTAAACATTTAGATAATTAAGATGCAAAAAAAAAGCAATCCTACTTATTTATCCAGAGCAATAAGAATAGAAACTTAGACCCATGAAAAATTAAAACAAACACAAAAATGTATACCATGAATGATCATGGAAAATATATGAATTATAGATGAAAACTGAAAACAACCTAAATGTCTGTCAACGGGTGAATGGACAAACTGTAGCTATCCTCTCATTGAATACTATTTGAGAATTAAAAGGGATCAACAACTAATACCACAGCATGGAAGATTCTCAAAAATATTTTGTTGAGTAAGAGTCAAAAAGTGTATATATTTTATGGCTTTTTGTGTATATTTCTGTTTCAAACAATGATAGAAATAATGGTATAAATCAAAAGAGTAAGCAGTTGATTGGGGTTAAGATACAGCTTGAGTTGACTGGTAAGGAGCACTTAAGCATCTAGGACAAATGAGAATGTGTTACAATGTAACAGGGATATAGGTTACACATATATATACATTTTTTCAAAATCCGTATAATTTCCTCTTAAACTCTGTAAATACAGTGTATATAAATTATACCTCAAAACAGAAAGATATAAATATTATTGATCATTTTATGACTGTGTGTCATTTACTGCATAATCACTTGTATACTTCATTCTACTGCATTGATATGACCTCTGTGATAATTTTGGTTTCTTCAATTATCCTTGCGTGAATTACTGTAGTCAGATCAATTTTCCCTTATATTTTTTTCATACTTTCCAGCCTTTGCCCTACATTATGAGACATACTTTTTACCTTGTTTTATTTTGAGGTTTAAGTGATTAACAGTTTATATTTTCAATTCATAGCATCCTTTCTATTATTTTCCTTTTATAGTATCTTATTCTTATTTCATGGTTGAAATATCTTTTTAGGGGCACCTGGGTGGCTAAGGCCACTGGGCATGTGCCTTCGGCTCAGGTCGTGGCCTCAGGTTCTGAGATAGAGTCCTGCAATGGTTCCTCGGTCAGCAGGGAGTCTGCTTCTCCCTCTCCCACTTCTCCTGCTTGTGTGTTCTTTCCCTCTCTTTCTCTCTCTCTCTCTCTGTCGAATTAAAAAAAAACCATTAAGAAAGTAATTAAAGAAAAGAAATATCTTTAAAAATTTCTCTGTGAGTATTCAAACCAAATCTTTTAGCTCCCTACTGGTCCTTTGTTCTTGTTTTATTGTTTTGATTTGGTTTGGGTTTTTTTGTTTGTTTGTTTGTTAATTTTTTAAAATTTATTTATTTGTCAGAGAGAGAGGGAGAGCGAGTGAGCACAGGCAGACAGAGTGGCAGGCAGAGGCAGAGGGAGAAGCAGGCTCCCTGCCGAGCAAGGAGCCCGATGTGGGACTCGATCCCAGGACGCTGGGATCATGACCTGAGCTGAAGGCAGCCGCTTAACCAACTGAGCCACCCAGGCGTCCCTGGTTTGGTTTTTAATTAGTTCTCTTTCTTCCTAGTTTTCTTTATATACCTGTTGATCTTGAGGTTCCTTGCATAAATAAAAGAGAGAGCCACATTGGCTTTTCTCACTTCTTGGGCTATGAGTCCTCTGCTCTACTTCTGTTTTTTGGTTCTTTTTTTTTTTTTAAGTAGGCAGAGAGGCAGACAGAGAGAAAGAGGGGGAAGCAGGCTCCCTACTGAGCAGAGAGCCCGATGCGGGGCTCGATCCCAGGACCTAGGATCACGACCTGAGCCGAAGGCAGAGGCTTTAACCCACTGAGCCACCCAGGTGCCCCTGCTCTACTTCTGTTTTACTATTGGGTTTTTACCTACAAACTAGTGGTTCCTGAAATTCTGAATGGAATTTGTATGTTTGTCAGGCTTGCTACAGTATAAACTTTGCTTAATCTTCACTGTGCAGAGAATTGCCTAACTGCATAGAGGTCCATGAAATGTCAGAATAAACTCCCATTAACAATGGTTAAAAAAGGACCTCCAAGTAATTTTGGTTTTCTTTTATTCTTGGATATAAATATTAGACTGCTCAGCTCTCTTGGTGGAGAGCTGAGGGCCCACTGGAGAAAATATACTGGAGATAAACTTTCTTTCTTTCTTTTTTTTTTTAATTGAAGATTTTATTCATTTATTTGACATTTATTCATTTATTTGACAAAGAGAGAGAGATCACAAGTAGACAGAGAGGCAGGCAGAGAGAGAGGTAGAAGCAGGCTCCCTGCTGAGCAAAGAGCCCAATGCAGGGCTCGATCCCAAAACCCCAAGATCATGACCTAAGCCAAAGGCAGAAACTTAACCCGCTGAGCCACCCAGGTGCCCCAGGAGATAAGCTTTCAATAAGTTCATTCCTTTTCTCTGCTCCTTACCCATCTCTTAAGCTGTCCACTTTCCTGTTTTTCATTGGGAAGATCAGCTCCAAATTATACTGTTAGCCTCTTCCTGTTCTATGTATCTGTAGATTTGTTTCTTGTTACATTTTACTTTAGAAAGTTGCCAGCATATATTCATCTTGATTCACCACCACTCTCATCTCAATGAAGG
>PISX010033782.1:0-14717 GCA_004024625.1 Mellivora capensis | reverse complement strand
AACAATCTGTTACATAGACTTAGAGCAATATTTATTTAAATGCATGTGATGAATATTTTTACCACCTAGGCTTTTGTTAGAACAAATTTACAATATTCGTAAAGAATTATGGGATGTGTTTAACTTGGAAAGGAAGTAAAACAAGGTAACATTGTATTTCTGGAAAGGATGCAGGTGCTTTCTTCCTTGCAGATACAGAGAATTGCAACTTTCCAGAGCAGCAACTTCCACAGAAACCAGTCTTGGGGTTGGGAATCCTGAGCTGTAATTTGTGAATTGCTTGATGGTTTAGTGTGGATATGACTCTAATAAGAACTCTAATGGGGAAAAAGCCCTGCAAAACAAAAACAAACTCCAAGTGTCCCAGCCATAGGCTCCCTATACATTTGTGAGTTTTACCTCCGGGGGTTCTACCAGGTCTTCATAGTAAATAGTGGAGAAGAATTCCCTCATGCCACTATCAGGAGAAAGGGAAACAACCATTTTGTGAATACCTTTTTATCTATATAAGAACAACTCAAATCGCTGACAGAAATTATCGATGAACAAGAGAATTGGAGAGACTCCTTATTCATGCATAAAAAGATTCAGTATGGTCATGATGTAGTTCTTCACAAATTGGCCTGTAGATTCAAGACAATTCCAGTCAAAATATCATGAAGATAATTTATGGATATCAGCAAACTGATTCTAAATTTACTTGAAAGGGATGAAGATAAAGAATAGCCAACATCATATTAAAGGAGAACAAAGTCTGAACACAGATAATACTCTTTGTATAAAAAGAAGGACATTCAGTAACTTGTGGCTGGGAAGCCAAAATACCCTGGAAATGACCTCTTTTCTCTTTCAAAGATAAGTTTAAAGAAATAATAAATAATAGATATCATATATCAGAATGAGACACACTTAGGCCACTAGGGCGCAAAATTTAAGGAGTCACTCACTTGCAGAGTCATGAAGGTTCATGGTTGAAGCTTGCACAAAGCAAGGCATGAACATCTCCTGACATCATGTGCCCTGAAGGCATCAACTGGTTATGCTGGTTCCAGTGCTTACACTATGTCAAAAATTATTTATTCTTTTATCAGATGATATGGCTATATTTCAGTTTGGGGAATAGCAAATCTCAGTGAAAAATAGTAATGAAGAAGTATTAAAGAGAAAAAAAGTCTGGACACTAATGGCCAATTTTGTCATGACAAATTTACAACCATTTGTCAAGCAAATCAATTTTTATTTGTACTTACAGATTCCAGTTGTACTTCCAAATCTCTTACAATTTCACTTTCCTCATTTACATTATTTATTCACTTAAATGTGTTTATTGAGTTCCTACATAATGTGTCATGTGTTAGTCAACTGATTATATATTGGTGAAGTAAACAGAAAAGCTGACTGCCCTTTTGGAGTTAATGATAAGTGAGAGAGCAAGAGACATTTAACATGTACATAACTAAGTTAATAAGGACTTATCATTGTGGTAGGGACAATGAAAGAAACCAACACGATGAGGAATGTCTAGTATTATTGGTTCATGTTAGAGAAAACAATGATCATCTTCAAGACCTAAGATATGGTGGGAGATCAAACATATAAGAAAAATTTGGAGGTGCAGTGTGGCTGAGGAGAATTCCTGCCTGAAGTCCAAAAATATTTCTTTAATATTAAATATTAAAGTTAAAAATGAAATAAAAATAGGAAGATATTTTTTCAAGTATGTTGAATAAAAACAAAACACATTTGGTCATATCAGGAAGGTGCTACTAATAAACTCTTTATTTCTTTCTAGTTTTGTCCCATGCCAGCTTTAATAAAATTCATATTACTCCTTGACTACTCTTCCTCTGTTCTTATCTTTCTTCTTTTTCTTCCTACTCTTACTCTTCCTTTTTATTCTTATATATTTAGGATTGATATGATTTTATTTTTTTAAAAGATTTTATTTATTTATTTGACAGACAGAGATCACAAGTAGGCAGAGAGGCAGGCAGAGAGAGAGGAAGAAGCAGGCTCCTTGCTGAACATAGAACCTGATGCGGGGCTTGATCCCAGGACCATGGGATCATGGCCTGAGCCAAAGGCGGAGGCTTTAACCCACTGAGACACTCGGGCGCCCCAGGATTGATATGATTTCAATTTCTTCTCATTTAAAGCTAATCTTGGAGGGCCATATGGGTGGCTCAGTTGTTGAGTTTCAGCTCAGGTCATGATCTTTTCATTCCTGGGATCCAGCCCAGAACTGGGCTCTGTGCTCAGAAGGGAGTCTGCCTGAAGATTCTCTACCTCTGCCAAGCCCTCCCACTCTCTCTCTCTCTCTCTCTCTCTCTCTCTCACACACACACACACACACACTCACAGTCACACTTTCTTTCCCTCTAAAATAAACAAATCTTAAAAAAATAAAACTATTCTTGGATAATTTAGTTTTTTGTTGCTGTTGTGAATGAGGTCTGGTCTCTATATTTCCATTTCATTATTTTCATAATCTACATAGTCTTAATGATTCACTAAAGAGAAAATTTAAACATAGAGAAAATTGTAAGGAGTAAATAAAAATCACCCACAATATGTTATCTGCTTAATATTTGCAGCATATTTCAGGTTTATGTTCACATTTATAAAATAAAGCATTTTTATTGGTCATATGTAATGATTACATTTGTAACTATCACTTACTTATGTAAATGAAATTATTGAATTTTTCTATATGTATCTTGCATATGTCATTATCCACTGTATCTAATTACTAACACTTTTAATCAAATGCTTTATCTTCATCTATTAAAGTAATTTGTTATTTTCATATTTCACCAATTGATGAATAAGAGTAGATTTATATATATTTTTGGAACAGGAATGCCCTTGTGTTCCTGGGATAGAATTTTTCTATTCATGTTATGTTACTTCCAATTATTTTGTGTAAATTTATATACATACAATACAAAATTTCCTACAACTGTTCATTTCATATGCCTTATATATAAAAATTGTTCCTGTACTTATGAGAAAATCCTCTGGTTGAAAATACTAATTCTTCCATTTTCCTCACTTTCTTTCAAAAATTGTTAATTCTTTGACCTATCCATATATTATTCTGAAGTCCACTTATGTGACATTAAAAACATAATTTTATACTTTTAGCCATTTTAATAACGGAATTGTATAGAATTGTATAGAATATGAAGTGTGGTGTTCTAGATAATGTTTACCTGTTGACTCTTCAGAACAACAACAAAAAGAAGCCATAATTTGTAACATTCATTTGTTTCCATGGTGTAAATGCTTCCCCCATGGCTTGTTTCAGGCTACCAATGTGACATCTCAACACAGATTTGAGACTTTCAGTAAGCTGTAGAATCCAGCTCTAGCACACTACTGGTACTGATGGTGCAGAAATTAGTCATTGAGATAGCTGAATATAAGAAAAGTCTTATAGTCTTAATATCTATAAATGAAAATGATCTTATGCAATAAGATAGAATTGTCCATATTTATATGAATAATTCCAGAAGGTTTTGAAGGCTTGCTCTCTCAACATATTGCAATAAAAAAATGTACTGGAACCAGAGAAGAAGACCTAGACATCAGTGTAAGCTTTACAACTGGCCAGTAGTTAACAACCTGAGCAAGCAACCTAAATTTTCTGGTCTCCATGGCCTCCATATTAGAAAGAGAGCGAGAGGGGAAAAGAGAGAGTTTGTATGTGTGTATGTGCAAGTGTGTGTGTGTGTGTGTGTGTGTGTGTGTGTGTGTGTATACATATACATATGTTCGTGTATTTAAGTCCAAGTTTCTGTGAATGAGGCATAAACATATTCATTCCTTCATAATCTGTGCCAAATAACCATTTTGCAGCTGTTGTAGAGATTATAACTGCCTTTCAAAATCATCCTCAGGCCCATAACACCTTTATCAAGTCTTTTCTGACTATATTAAATTTTCATCTTTATTCATTTTCTTCTTTTTAATTCCTATATTCATTTTCCGTATTATACAATGCAACATGTGTGTATGTATCTTTTGCATTATTCACAGTTTCAATATATCCTGATCTTTCATTTTCAGATAAATTTAAACCCCTTAATGTTTTGAATCATAAAGCCCCCAAATATTAATGATATTGCCACACATATAACAATTTTCCAATTAGTAAGTATTCACTGTATATGAAAATAAAATAGAACTCTAAACTTGAAAGAGGAAGAAAATAGAAAAAAATTGTGTCCCATGTCAGCTTTGACCTGTGATGGTATTTTTAAACTTGAATTATTACCCTGTTTATTGTTGATTACTTATTGTAACAGTGTCTGACAAACTATTATACTTATCATTTATTAAAGGCTTCCTACATTGCCAAGAACCCTACTAGGAGCTTTTACTCTCTTTTTCATCCTTACACTAATTGCAATTAGCTAGGTAATTTCATCCCTTACTTTTGAAACAAGAAAGTTATGCTTTAGAGATATTACCATGTTTAAGGTTATAAAGCTTAAATGATAGATTCAAGAATCAAATCCAGGTGTGTCTGACTCTAAAGCCCATGTCTTAAAGTACTGCATCACAAGCATAAAACGTGTGTTCCAGAAGTTCACCTTGAAATTAAGACTACGTTCAAATTTATGAAAAAGAAATGAAATGCTCTGCGTCTAAATTATACTAATAATTGGCCATAAAGGAAATCATAAGAGAGCTACTTAAATTTAACCTTACCCTAGAAAGAACTCTAATTCTATCCACCAGACTCAATCAGCCATTACGAATGTCGGGTGATGTGCGGTGAAAGATGCTTAGCCCATAAAAGTGATTATGCACCCTCTTTCTGAAAACAGCATTCCATAGGGGCAAATCAAAGCCATGAGCTGCTACTGTGGACACTCTCTACATGAGCCAAAAACCACTGAGGTTCACTTTTATTTTTTTATTGTGATTCTAAAAGTTACTTGGCAAATGTTGCAGGATTTTCTGTACAAGAAGGCAAACGATAATAATGGGGGGAAATTGGCTATCGTGCATGAATGGACTTCTGAAGGATCTCCAGTCTTAATTTTCTTTTTATTCCATTTTATAAGTTTTAATTGAGGGTTAGCATTAAAACAATTTTCTGAAAAAGGTTTTGTTACTTTAAATTCTCACCAAAAATACTTGGAAGAAAGATAAAATAAACATTGTAATAAGATCACACATAAACAAAAACTTCAACCCCCTAGGATTATATTATGCTTAGTTACTTTTCATACACAAAGATTTTGGATACTCATAAGATTAACACTGAGGTTTATTGCTTCCCAATTTTTGATACTTGGAGCTAACAGAAACGATGGAGCTAGGTTCCCATTTGTAAGTTGCTCAACTTGCCTAGACACATTAGTTATTCAAAGAAGTATTTGTTAAATGAATCAATAAAACTCTGTGAATATATGCATCTGTAGGCCTATAGACACATATGCATGTGCATATATTCATATTGCTAGTGTTTCACACAGCAATAGTCAGAAACACATATACACAGTCATTCAGGTGTGTGTGTCTGCACGCGCATGTGTATGTGTGTGTTATTGAAATATAGGGCCTGAGTAAGAAATAATCTAAATCCCTGGCTATGTATACTTTGTGTCATAGGAGAATAACATATTTTAGAAGCAAGTACACTTGGCTTTGAACCCTGATGCTACCATTAACCACTCTTTAACCTTGGCAATCTCTCTGATGTTTCAAAGTCCCTGTTGTCATCTGTTAGTGCAAAGTAATGTCACTTTTTCAGATTTTCCAATTTGTTGGCATAAGGATTTCAAATATGAAATATAAAATAATCCAGGTGACCCCAAAATTTTGGTGCTATGTGGTCTTAAGTTTTAGATTCACTTCTGAAATACTTCCACATTTCATCAAAGCTTTGTGGGGCTTCAGTTCCCAAGTAGGCGCCATCTTTCAAGGATATGATGCTTGTGATTCCTTGTGTAATGACATTTTTAATGCAATAGGATCTCGATTATGAGAAGAAAAAGGCAAATACTGAATCTATGGTTCAGTATAGCTGAAATATTTTCACTTCAGAATTTTAACATAGATTATGTCGTATGGGCTGGATACATGTTGTTTGTGTGAAAATTCATAAATTAGCTTGCTTGGTTCTTCAGTTAGCATACAACCTCTTATGTTCAGATGAAATTTCATTTTATTTATTTAATTTTCAAGAACTAATTAAGTTGCTTTCCTGGTGTAGTTTAGGCTGCTTCTATTTTCCTGATAGAATGTAATTCTAGATTTTCTAGCAAATTAAGTTGGCTTGGAGAGAAATCAAATGTAAAATTCAATGAGAAAACAAATCCTAACAAAAATATAAAAAAACTCTTAGAATTTTACAAGTAAGTAGCAGAAATTTGAAACCAATGAGCACATACCATGACTCCGCATTTACAGAAAATTAGAAGTAATGTGATTGAAAAACGGACTCACCATATTAGTGGACAATAACAATATTAATTTTTTAAAGATTTTATTTATTTATTTGACAGAGAGAGAGAGAGAGAGATCACAAGTAAGCAGAGAGGCAGACAGGGCGGGGGAAGCAGGCTACCTGCTGAGCAGAGAGCCTAATTCAGGACTCCATCCAAGGACCCTGACACCGTGACCTGAGCTGAAGACAGAGGCTTAACCCACTGAGCCACCCAAGCACCCCAACAACTTTAATTTTTAATCAGATGATAACTTTAATGGGGCAAGAGTTTCCTTAATTAATATTTTATTTTGAATATAGGTGGAATTGACAAAGCTCTAGTTCTCACCATTTTTAATGAATCACTTCTAGGTATACATATTCTTTTCTTAATATTTCTAATTCTAAAATAATATACAGCAGTCAAATTTGACTCCTCCATACATATCAAACTCAAAAACAATAGGACCATTATTAAAATACATGAGTATATATCATGCTGGAAAGGAAGAAAGGGAACTATCAACAAACAAGAAACTGAAATAAATTCACCACCAAAAAAAAGAAAGAAAAAAGGAAAGTAGTGGGGTAGTAGCCCCTGTAATTCTTGATTATCACTAGAAATAGATCTAACGTCGGAGGTTGACTTCACCTGGTGAGGCCTATGGCTGCTTCAGGAAGCTGTAGTTCAAAAACTGTAGGCAGTGCTGCAAATATGTGTTACAGTAAATTTAATCACCATATATTTAAGAAAATCCAAGCTAAGGAAAGACTAACAAATTCAACAAATAGAATGTGCACTCAAAGAAACAGAGTTAATACAACACTTAGATCCTGCCTGTATAGTAAACATATTTAGTGTGTCAGAGAAATAAAGTGAGGGCTTACATCCTTGGAAATAAAAACAGGAGATTGTAAAAGATAGAAAGGGAATGCTGGGAAGGAAGTCAGTTCAATGTGTGTATGTGTAATTGCTGAAATGTACTTTTTGTCATTTGAAAGGTAATGTCGAAGAAATGGTAGTCACTGGGCTTCATTCTTCTCTCCCTTCTTCTCCTTCTCCTTCCCTTTCTTTTAAATTCTAAGTTCTTTTTCTTGTTGTTTTCTTCATTTAGTTAGTTTGTTGTTGTTGTTGTTGTTGTTGGTTTTTTTTTTTTTTTTGGTATGAAACTGAAATCCTCTTCACTCGTTCATTAGAAGATTCCATGAATTCGCATGAATTTGCCTCTGTGAGTTATATAGATTTTGGATTTCTTATCCTACATTTTGAATGTATAAATAAACAAAGGTTTAATATGGTTAATTAGACCCAAATGCTTTAGATTGAGATTTCTGCTACTTCCTATGCAGCACAATCCTCTAATTCTTTGATGTCAGCCTCAATTTTTAGTTATTCCATTTCCCTTATTGCTCCAACTTGCCCTCTTGAAGACACTGCTTCCTCTGCAGTCCCCTTAAGTAAGTCATTTACAAAACACAGATTCCACGTCAGACTAATTCTCACCTATGAGCTTGTGAAATCCCTTTTTATTTCCCCATCTGTGTTGCTCTCCCTGCTTGTTTCTGGAGAGTATTAGCTCATCTTATGAAATCCACATTCAGGGAAGACTTTGTTTTGTGGTCCACAGACTCCTCCATTCCTGCTGCATCTCAGTGTGAATAACATCTTCTCCAGTATTACTCATCCATCTAATCACACCTTCTTGCAGTCACCCTAATGCCCCCTAACTCCTCCACTTCCATTGGAAACATCCCATCCTCCAACCCCAGCATACTATCTTCCAGACTGCTTAACAATTTTTCTTTCTTTGGCCTTATTGAGCTTCTCAACTCATGGGTTTCTCGTTTTTCTCATTACCCATCACCACCTCCTTCCTTTACTTTCTTCTATATTTGGCTTGGACTCCATATTCTCTTATTTCAGTCACTGTCTTCCAAACCTGAAACTCTTTGCCTCTGTCACAATGAGCCCAACTGTTCACGTGTCTATCCGGGCAAGTGAACATTGTAAAAGGAGACCACAGAAACAAATTGGAATGAAACTTTCCACAGTTTTTGTCCACCAAAATAAACATTATTTAAATTTTAAGTGACATTTTCCTATTTAGCTAATTGTCCTACATTCCACAATAACAATTTATGTTCTTTCCATTTTATGCAGACTCCCAGTCTCTCCCACTTCACCATACCAAGCAGTTTCAGAAGTCTCTTACATTCCATAGGGAGTAAAAGCCAGCATTCTGGAACTCCTTCAACCACCCTATGATAAACATAAATACCTCTGTGAATCATCAGCCATCCTCATTTTTCCCATGTTTAAAATGGAGAAAACATTCTTTCTCAAGAGCTGCCTAGTACTTCCATTTTCTTTGCATTTCTTCACTCTTTAACCCACTCCAATCCAATTTATTGAATTGAAAGTAGCAGAACCACTTCCATAAAACTATATTGGCTAAGGAAAACTTTGGAATCTCAATTTAATATGTTACTTAATTTTTCAGTAGTATGATTCTGTGCTCCATAATACACTCCTATTAGTTTTCTTACAATTTCTTTACTACTTAGCCTTGTCTCTTCAGTTTTTTATCTACAAGATATCTAAATATCATAGTTCCTAAGTATTTTCCTACTTTCTTCTCTTAGCCTAAACTCCCCACACACATTCATTTCCAGTACATCAATCGGTAGGTACAAACTGAAAGTTTTTTATTTATACATTGAGATAAGCCTTTTTTTTTTCTGAGTTATAGATCTACAAAATTATTTTCCTACTTGACATTTACACTTGGATTTTTTTAGAACCATTTCATATTTTACACAGTGTAAACTGAAATCATGATTACTTATTCCCCTAAGTCTTCTTGCTTTCCATAATATCCCATACAGTAGGACTCCAAACAGGTCCTCAAGCCAGAAATATGGAAGCCTTTCTTGACACTGTTTTCCCAAACAATATTATTATGTCTTACTATTTTACTTCCCCATCACTGGAAGTCATCATTTTCACCCTACTCATCTATCTCCTGAACTACTGCAATAACTTTGCAATTAGTTTTGCAACTAGTTTGCTTTTATTCAAATTTTTGTCTCATTAATGAAGTAACAATTGAAGGATTGTATGAGTTATTCCAAATATCACTGTTGGAACAATTTACATCTTACATAGACATTAATTCTTACCCTCAAATCAGGGACCAATTTATTTCTTTGGACACTTAACAAATATTATATCCCCAGGCCCTCCTTTTCTTGGTATTATGTAACTATAGGGATGATTATAAAATTAATTCATGAAGTTCTTCCCTCTCATATCTTCCCACACTCTGTATAGTGAGAGAGAGACCTGGACATTTGTGTAGTACCGGGATGGAGGTGTTTGACATTTGCCAATGTCAATATTGTAAGGTTCAGGATTATATCTTCTATGAGAGAAATAAGAGTTCTAAGACCAAGACTAGGGAATTGGTCTAGTAGAAATTGCAGGTGAAACAAATCATAGTATCCTTTCACATAAGTTCTAGCTCTGCTTCTCACTGTCAGGGTTTCCATATAGGTTTATCTAACTAATGGTTATTTGTCATTTCTGTATATATGCTAATAAGCTCAGGTGCAGCAGTATTTAGCAATCTAACAATTTTTGAAATTTCTGTATCTCTAACTTGGTATCCTGGGTAATTCTTTGGATGATGGTCCTGTTGTACCTAGTCCTCACTCCCCCTAAAAATGGAGCCATCTCTGAGATACATGATGGTGCTGTGTCCTTGATTCCTTCTGATACTTTTGGTCCTAAGTTCTTGCTAGGCTGGTTTTCTATTTCATGGTACCACCTAATTTCTATGTCTTTATTATTGCTTTATTTCCTGATCCTGGAGTGGTTACCTTTATTCATTTTCTCGTGGAGCTTATGTTCCCATGTGCAGGGTTCATGGAACTGTGTGTCTGTTTCTTTTGATCCGAATAAGATGATATTTACCCAATATAGAAAACTGGAAGTTCTGCTAAAGTATTCAATCACAAGCCATACAGAAAGAATATTCATATATATTCACAGTCACATAGAGGACTAGCATTGAATTGAGGTAAAAATATTAAAATTTGGATTTTAGGACATTTTGAAATTACTTGATGCTTTGATAAATAAATATACTGATACAAAATCTGATATCAAATTGTTACTGATACTTTTGGACCAAATGAAATAACTATGAATTTAACTTGTAAAGGGGAGAAAAGACTCACACGGTAACCTATACAATACACAGGTTATAAAATCATAATAATATTGTTCGTATTTTATCAAAATATTTTTCAAAATTAATTCATTATCTATCTTCCAAATTTTTATTTAAATTTCCTTTAGTTAGCGTTCATTGTAACAATAGTTTCAGGTGAACAACTTAGTGATTCATCACTTACAAACACCACCTGGTGCTCATCACAAATGTCCTCTTTAATTACCTTCACCTATTTAACCCACCCTCCCACTCACCTCCCCTGTGGTAACCATCAATTTGTTCTGTTTAGTTAAGAGCATATTTCTTGGCTTGCTTTCTTTGTCTCTTTTACTGAATACAAACAGTCTTCACTTTACAAAGATGGGCTCTCTGGAGAAAGGGGAACCCTCTTAAACTGTTGGTGGGAATGCAAGTAGGTGCAGGCACTTTGGAAAACAGTGTGGAGATTCCTTAAGAAATTAAAAATAGAGCTTCCCTATGACCCTGCAATTACACTACTGGGCATTTACCCCAAAGATACAGATGTGGTGTAAAGAAGGGCCTTCTGTACTCCAATGTTCATAGCAGGAATGGCCATGGTTGCGAAACTGTGGAAAGAACCAAGATGCCTTTCAACAGACAAATGGATAAGGAGGATATGATCCATATACACTATGGAGTATTATGCCTCCATCAGAAAGGATGAATACCCAACTTTTGTATCAACATGGATGGGACTGGAAGAGATTATGCTGAGTGAAATAAATCAAGCAGAGAGAATCAATTATCATATAGTTTCAGTTATCTGTGGAGCATAAGAAATAACACGGATGACATGGGGAGATGGAGAGGAGAAGGGAGTTGGGAGAATTTGGAAGGGGAGATGAACCATGAGAGACTATGGACTCTGGAAGCAATCTGAGGGTTTTGAAGGGGTGGGGGGTGGGAAGTTGGGTGAGACTGGTGGTGGGTATTATGGAGGGCATGTATTACATAGAGCACTGGGTGTGGTGCATAAACAATGAATTCTGGTACACTGAAAAGAAATTTAAAAAATAAAAACATTTAAAAAGTCATGTAATGAAGAAGTTATGGGAATAAATGGTATAACATAAGGAAAATTAAAAAAAAATTCTAAAATTTCAAATACATATAAAATTGAATACCAAAATCCAAAAGAAATCATATAATCCAACATAAAAAAGGAATTAAAATAATACAAAAGTGAAGGAATTTAAACAACAAATTGTTATTGTTATTTAAAGGATGAAAGAATGTTTTAACTGAATCTTACAGTGACAGTTTAGAAGAAATTTAATATGGAATATTTGTTAATGGTAGAATTTATTTTGGGGCCAAGGCTTATTTATGGAAGGAAAGTTGATCCTCCTTTCAAATACTGTCATATCCTTCAACTGATATGACATAAACTTACTGGGTTTATTCCATGCATTTTTTATAGAATAGAATATACTCATTTTTTCTGCCCCACCAGGCAAGATCCCAAACACGTATTAGGATCCAAGTAATGAAGTAAGTCTGCTTCTGATGGAATTAGCACAGATTTTAGCAACCTCCCTCTATTATATTTTTCTGTCAAGATCTGCTTCCTCCATACATTTTCTGGAACATTTTACTATATATCTGCTTTATTAAAAAGGACTCACCTATTTATTGGGGTAAATTATGTTTTCTCTCCTACTTTATAACTAGGACTAACTGAACATTGAGCAAAATATCCTAAATGGAGCTTACAACGTGAACCCTGCTTTGGAACTACACCAGCTTGTCCTGAGTATTAACTGCTCTTCTAATGGTTGTCTAATTCTTCAAGTTGCTGTTTGAATTATGGCTATTTTAGACCTACAGATGGAAAAATTCAGATGTTTCACACAGGGATTTGGAGAATTAATTTTCCAAGCTAAAAAGATTTACTATATCCTAGAAGAGGAAATAGGTTAATGTTTTTGTGTGGTTTAATAAGACCCAAAGAGGGGAAATGGGGTTAATATATTTACTCTCAAAGGAATAGTCTGAAACATTATAGTTTCATTTCTAATTTCCTCAATAGTTTAACTTGCTTTATGTTTCATACACTTACATAAAAGGCAATATCTAATCCATTCATTGGACTTTGTCTTTCGGCCCAGTTGTGGGGAGAAAGTACTAGCCCTGTCGTCTTCCCTGTGAATCTCAGGGCTGTTTCATTGGAATTCAGTAATGGTTCCAAGTTCATTTTACTTCCTTAAGGCACAAAGTAGGATAAATTTAGTTAAAATGTTATTTCATCCTTTAAAAGGGGCCATGCCTCCCTCTCAATGGAATTTTTAGCCAGTAGTTTAAATATTGCCCTAATTTGTGCTTTCTTTCTGCCTTTGGAGCTATGAAAAAAGAACAGAGAAGAATCTGTAGCTCAATTTCATTAAACCATGGGAGAAGAACTCATGATTGACATCATCACCTTTTTTTATTGTTGTTGTTTTTATTTGTTCCTTTGTTTTTGGCTCTCTGTTAATGCTCCGTGGAATAGGAATACAGAGGTGCCAGTGCCAAATATGGTTTTATACTTCATTTTCATTAATGGCTTCATTTCCCTATTTAAAGAAAGTAACTAAATTGGTGGGAAGAGAAGCGCTGACCAAGGTATGTATCATGTTCTGCTCAGCAGAGCATTTTAGTTGATGTATGTATCAACATTTTAGTTGATGTATGTTAGTGTATTAAATACACTTTTCCTTTTTTGTAACTATAAGATTTCAGACTGACACAACATTTTGTTCCAAGAGATCTAAGCATGAACCTCACATTTTCCTAGCAACTCCATAGGGAGAAAGTCATTCTACCTGTATCTCTCAGGATTTGTACTTAAGTAGGGTGACCACATGGCTATTGTTCAAATAGAGACACTTGAGATAGGAAAAGATGATACTAGTAATAATTAAATAAGGCATAAATAGAGGTGTTTCATGAACATCAAGATATAAAATGGCAGTAGAAATCAAAATAAAGTAAGCCAAATGAGTCACTGAACTTGAATTGCTGCTTGAACTGAAACCTTCGTTTTGTGATCACCAGATCTCTCTAGACATCTTCTTTGTAAATATATGTAAATATATTTCAGAATGACTTAAGCAAAGCTCCAATTTACCACTCCACACTTCCAACAATGAAAAATATTTTCTTAAAATTGTCAAGGAACATATCACACTTTTGCTGGACTCTCATGGTTTTCTCCATGCTCTTTTCCAGTAAGGGCCTTTGTTTTGTATGCTTGCTTTAAATCAAGAACTTGTGGAGACCTGGGTAGCTCAGTTGGTTAAGTGTCTGACTTTGGCCCAAGTCATGATCCCAGAGTCCTGGTATTGAGTCCCATGTCAGGCACCTTGTTCCTGGAAGACCCATTTCTCCCTCTACCTGCTGCCCCCAGGCCCTGATTTTGCTTTCTCTCTCTGGCAAATAAATAAATACAATCTTTAAAAAGAAAGAGCCTGGGTGGATCGGTGGGTTAAGTAGCTGTCTTCGGCTCAGGTCATGATCCCAGGGTCCTGGGATCGAGTCCCACATTGGGCTCTCTGCTCAGCAGAGAGCATGCTTCCCCCTCTGTCTCTGTCTCTCTGCCTACTTGTGATCTCTCTCTGTCAAATAAATAAAATCTTTAAAAAAATAATAATGTTGTGCCTGTGGTTCTTAGGCTTCTGGATCAATGACTTGGGCGTATGCAGGAAGATGAACCATTTCATTTCTTCTGCAAGGTGAGAAATACTTTTATCCCAAAAAAGTTATTTTCTCTTAAGTAGCATAGTCATACCAACTGAAACTCCTCTTCCAGCCTCATTTGGAGTAGAACATCATCTTTTAAATCGCAGATATCTTGAAGGAACTTAAATGGTTAATAACACTTTAGTGGAAACATCCTTCAGGTTACTTTTTTCCCTACCATTGAATAAAAGCCATCCACTCCAAGGACAGTTAAAGACCAGATTCTGAGGATCTTAAAAGTTAAGAATACTTTGTATTGGTTCTGTTAGGCAATGCTGCACTTTCCTGCACTTTTTCAAGAATGA